>MU912966.1:0-17159 GCA_036418165.1 Cooperia oncophora
ACCGCTTTTTCGCCCCCAAATGAAGAGGTCGGCCTAGGCCAATTCGAGATTTGGCCTTCGGACCCGCGCGTGGTAAACGTGTCACTTGTCACTATATCACAATCTCTGCCTCTGGCGTCTGTGGGGCCCATCAAAATTTTTGACTGGTCCACAGGTAAGGACATTTTGAAGTGAATTAAAGCGTCATTTTAGTGGAGGCGTTAATAATTTTCACATAACTTGACATCTCATGCTCTACAAAACGAGTCACTTAGATTTTTATAATGATTGAACAGGCATTAAATTGTTAGATGATGGAAATGAAGTGATGAGTCGACAAAAAAACGTTTCTGACAGCGTCTAACTTCTCTCCTCATCAAACCTCGGCATTACTGTAAACTTTGCAATATTTGTTCCACTGTTTGGACGAGATCGTCGTCATCCAGAGGCCTGAACAGGGCTCATGATTTAGATTTTGCACCCTCTACCAGCCAAGTTCGAGCGAAGAGCACTGCGGATACGACTTTGATTTGAAGTGCAGAATCCTTCGTACGAGACTGAAGTTTCGGCCAGAAAAGCAGTGGAGGCATCCTGTATGCCTGCGAGAAATCCATTAGGCAGCGTTCATACTTCGCGACAGCAGCGGCGATCGCCGCGATCGTCGGTACGTGGCAGAGCGCGCCCCAACGCTATTATGGACCGCTCGCTTGATAAATAAGGGGAATCCAACTGTTGATGACCTTGATTTTTTCGTTAATAATGGCTACTAACTGATAACTTACGACTTTCTATACATTAGCGGTCTGGAATATGAGTTAAGGAGATTTCACTTTTTTTAGGTCGGATAAGGACAACTCCATTTCCTGGGTGAGCTTCTTTTTGTTTTCTTTTTTTTATTGTGTTCACAGTTTATAGAGCGCCGTTTGGAACGTTCCTATCTTCTGACACTTCAACGTTCAAAACCTTTATAGTTTACAAAGTCGAGTTAAAAACAACGAAGAAAAAAAAGAAACAGAAAGAAACTCACCTAGGAACCAAAACACTAATCATTTTACGCAACATCAACAGGTGAAAACTTTATAACCTCATGTATAAGCTCGACGAATGAAAAAAGAAACAATAAAAACCTACCCTAAATGAAGCTCTCACGCTTTTTGCTCATTTCTATCCTGAATCAAGAAAGAAAATAGAAAACAAAAGCCATTAAGTTGGGTTCACCTTTCTTTGTGTCAAACCAAGCTTCAGTACCTAAGAAAATTGCAGTTGAAGGACTCCCTGAAAGCCTTCGGAGCAATCCAAGTAATAGCGTTGGGGCGCGCTCTGCCATGACCGACGATCGCCGAGGTCGCCGCGATCGCGGCGATCGCCGCTGCTGTCGCGAAGTATGAACGCTGCCTTTAGGATGAACAATCGTAATGAGTGTCTGTCCATTACAAGCGATCTTTTGCCATTTCCATGCACATTACAAGCTACCAATGTGGTGAGAGATACATGCAATTCCTAACTAATGTTATACAGGAAGAGCACAATGTGTCTTATTTGGTAATTACAACTACCATTTAGTATCTTCGCTCCGCTCACATGATGCTGGGCTGTAGAGCTCGTTCTTCTCATTCGAGTTTTCCGATCGTTCTCCCGATATTCCGTTGAAGTAGCTAGTGAGTCAAGGCATTTGACGGGGAGGTGTGCAAAATCTAAACCGTCAGCCATGTTTAGGCCTCTGAGGACACTGACAATGAACACCGGGCCGGAATCAATAAAGAGTTCCACCATCCCTTTGGCGTATGAAACAAGAACTGCAAATTTCTGACGCACTCATTTTGCATTCAATCGAGGCGCTATTCGTGCAGGAGCTCCTCAAAAGAGGTGAAGAGTGAGGTCGAGAAGCGCACAGCACCATGTGGTCTGTTGATCTCGATAAAGAGCGCTTTCATGTGCAGCCCGTGCACCAACTTTTTCTACTTTTCCCATCGAGTAAAGGCGACACTCGACGGCTCTTTGAATACGTCCTGTTATCCCTGAAATGCTCTCTTCGTTTGTCGTGAGCCTTTGAGCTGTCGTAAAAATCAAACCTGCTGATAGATCATGAATTTTTCTACCCAGTGATGTATGGATTGCCCTTCATATAAACATATAGTCATATGCAGACTAAAATAAATTGGCCTAGCGCGGGATTCTCATGTAGAAGATCGAGGGGATTTCCTCAGATATCCCTCTCTGAGCGGTTGAAAGACCTCGTTCCCTGTCTCCATCGTCGTGGGAAGATGAAGCCGTCTACCATCGCTGACGAAGTGAAAATGTGTATGGTATTAGGTCAGCTTTAAGTGCTGTTTCCACGGTTGAGTCATTCATGAACACGTTCCTGGGAACCGTGGCGGTGGCACTACAAGACACTAAATGTCTTGCCGTTCAAACATCGTCACAATGGTTCACGATTTATTTCTCACGACTGCCCTAGTAGACCATATCGTCAAAGTACGCTGGGATCCCGGAAACGTCTGTGGGAACGTCTGTTCAAAGCTCTGAGTTTCCGAAGATAGTTTGAAACCACTGTACCACATGAATGTCCGAAACTGTCGGTTTACCCACGTAGTCCCTGAGAAACAATTTTCAAAGGTACATTCCGCGATCACTCATGAGAATCGAAAACTGTGTGCGGGATGGTGATGTGAACAACGCTTGATAACTTTGTGAAGGTTTTACGTCAGAAAGTTGTGAGGGAGGGCCATCCAAGCACTAAGCAGCTCAAGTGACTCCGCCCGGGTTGCTAGGTGCCGCACCTGATGTCTTGTTAGTTTGCATGCTCTTTCGCTCCATATTCCAACAAATCTTCGCCTTTTTTCTTGGGACAATCGGTCTCAGCTTAGACGTTAAAGACTATTTGTCGGCTTTTTCGCGTTCACGAAAGAGTGCATATAACACGGTTTATTTTCCACGACCCTTCTTACGCAGGAATTTTCCCGACGCCGAGATGTGCATGCAGGACATGAGATAATTTGTTAGCTTGGTCTACAACGTAGAGAGGTAACCGTATAGTGGAAAATGGAAAGCGAGTGAAATGGTTGAAACGATGCCAAAAATCCTTCGTCTTGAATCAATTTGCGGACGAAGTTCCAGTTACATTGTGCCAATAACCGCTATGATGGATACCCGCTACCACGTGGGTTTTCCATATATCCATGGAGGCAGCCGCTTCATATCAATCCCTTTGTTTCTAGAAAATGAAGCGATACGAGCACCAGGTACGGTCGTCCACTTGTGGGCGGGCGGGCACCAAATTCCGTCCTGCTAGGCGTATTAATCCTACATGTCTTGGGAATTTATCGTGCCACTTGCCTTTGAGGGTACGCTTTATGAAAGGTGTTTTATCCAAATTCTTCTGTATTCCAGCGGTCGAAGGAAACAGTTTTCCCCATTAAAATCAAGGAGGTTTCAGCTTCCATCGAGGCAAGATGCCTCAGAAAGTAGCAGGCTCGCAGATGAGCTAGACGTTATAGCTCATATGTCTTCAGTGATTATCATAGCTTTCTCATCAGTGTTCTGGAAATGCCAACAGCACATTACGATGTATTCATCTCTTTGTCACTTCGTTAGTATTCACCCAAAGTGACTTGTGAACTCTTAAGCCCTGATATTTCTCCACAAAAATCGTCTTGTGTCCACAAATAGTAATGCATTTCAGGCGGTAAACAGCGATGCATTACGAACGAGATTATGGACAAAATGAGGATGAGGTGAAGTACCAATAATTTTGTCCGTCTCCTCGACGGGCTAAAGCCGGGTAGCCGGCACAGACTCCTCCCCCTCTTCCAATATAGCCTCCAAGCGGCTTGACGCACGCTTACTCACACAGCTTTGTAGGTTCCAAAGATGTGGCACCCGTTAGCTACGTGTCCGAGCTTAGAAGTTATTTCCTTCTGTATTCTTTACCTTTTCATTCTCCATCTCACGTTATTTGTTCACTACTATCCACCTTTTGGGAAGAGATAGGCTTAGAGAAGCAGATGCTGTGACTATTTGGTTGGAACGAAAGTTCTGCGACATTTTGATCGAATTTTCGGACCGAGATTTTTCCTTCACTAAAAGACACCTCCGCAAATCAAGGTACCCACCCATTCTCATCCCTACTTTGTAAAACTATGCAACTCCGATCCAAAAGAAGAGCTTTATCTCATCTTCGAGTAGACATCGAATTTTCCCGGCATTTTTTGCTTCTCATAGGATGCGTAAAGGATCAAAGAGTGATGAGTGATAGACGCAGAGGCTGGCTAACTCGATAAATAAAGCTGGGTACGGTCGCAATCCCTGATCGAGACCTATGATCTTTTGGCGTAACCTGATACCCAATGCGGTCTTCGCATTGCCGAGTAGTAGAGGAAAAATTGAGTATTTCTGAATGGAATTCAAGCGTGACGTCATTCATGTTTTGAAGTTGATTAGAGTGGACTATGGCCCCTTACAGCTGTGCTTTGTATCCCCAATACTCAATGAAGTTCGCACCAATTACACACTGGAATCATTATCTCAAGCATCTGCTCTTGGCTGAGCATTCTGCTTTTCTTTTGGGAGATCCTGTGAGGAACAAGTGTATGGTGGTATCGCAAGAATCCAACCTCACTACAACCACAATTCCTCACAAAGTCTCCCAGATGTGCACAAGGAAAAGAAAACGCATCGCGACCATCATCGGTGCACAGTCGCGACCCGATTCGTGCGCTTGATCAGACTGGTGCCGGTCATATGGCAGCCCATCCTTCACAAAATTTTTCCAACTAAACCGCAGGGTGCGAAAAGCGAGCATGACATTTTCCTCTTGAATGCAGGCCTAGAGGAGTTCGCCAATGTACCCGGCGGTTACGTTGCGGCTGCGCCTGCAGGAGGTTGAGTAAACGTCCGTCACTGTGTGCTGGTGGCCAACCTATACGTTGCCCAGCTTCGAATTCAATAACTCCAGCTCGCAAGTACTGCACAAATGCACCGTGAGCATGGCAATCCGACGAATCCTTCTTAAAGACAATGAGGTGTGAACCTAACTCCGACTAACGGCAGAGTGGCCCTAAAAAGGAACTTCACATATGGGATAGTCTCGAAAAGTACTTGAACTCGAATGCTTTCATAAAGTCATCAGTGTATCCGCCGCAGAAAACTAAAACCAAAACAACTCTTTACTAATTGGATGGGAATATTTCGAAATGTTCTTTGATCTTTTCGAGAACGATTTGATCAAAATGTCGCAGGAATTTTCTTCCCAACCTAATATCAGCATGACTGTTGTTACTATACGAGCTGATCAAATCCCAGCGACGCCAACCTTACTATCATATTCCATAGGGCTGGCTGGTTGCTGCAAACACGACTGGTTGACAAAGCATGAACCTAGCCATGTAACCGGTCATGAAAGCTATACGATACGATCTTGGGGAGGAGTAAGTTAATGCATTCTCTGATGTGATTGTGCCGAATCTTCGGCTATACTAAATAACATAAAGATTAAAATCAAATTGGTCCAAAATGTTAAGAGTTGAAAGCTAAAATCAATAGAATGACTGTGTGAGAGTTGTTTAGTGAGCTATTTGAGCAAACTACGCGGGTTGGCACCGTAAGTGTTGCTTTCCTAGAAATTTGGCGTTAGACATGAGCAGGTTTCAATTGAGTCATAATATTTTTCGACAGAAGTTTCTTAGCGCCACGACGAAAATTTGCTCACAGGACATGACTGCCTCGAAGGTGTTGAATGTTGAAAGGGATGTCATTTGTCGAAACAACATATTTGACATCATCTCTCCTTTTAAGTTAGTCAAATATCCGCAAGTGCCATTGTCGATGAACGTGTAAGTGGCAAAGAAGCGACAGACCCTGAACGAAGTTCATGTTGTGAATGATCCTAAGATTCCAGTTCAGTTGCTTTTCATCGAAGGCGCCCTGTGCGATGCACCTTTACAATGTCGAAGTTCCCAACTCCGAATCGCTTGAATTAACTTGAAGCCTCCCTGTACAGAACAACTGTTTCTTGGCTTGATCTTATAACTTCGTAAATTTTCAAACTGCTTCTGCTGCACATTACCTCGCACTAATGGAAAACGCCCTGGACAAAAAAGAAGAGGAGAGGAACTTTCATCAGTATGACACTTACTCTTAGTGCCCTGAAACAGTAGAAATCACATAATCACAAAAACTTCAGCAAGCCATCTCTGCTCTGAGTGAACGTTTACACGGAAAAGTATGACGTCTTTAGGGGAACATTTCATCTTCCATATAAACCCTTATGCTAGAAAACGCTAGGAAAGACGTCTTAGCCAAACTGGTACTTCCAAAATGAGTACTGTTCGGAAACTTTGGATCCTACAACACGGAGAACTCTTCCTGCTCACGCATTCCGGTAAAAGGACTTTCTGAAGGGCGCCTACCACTGAATTCTGCCATTGATCAAGTCTCTGAACGTTCCATTCACAGTCTTACGATAGCTTACTGCACATCCTTGCGCTACGAATACTGCAGGAAAAGCTTCTCCCAAAAATGAGAAGCGGTCGCCGCTGCTTCAAATTGTTGTCGCAGAGGATCAATTCGCGCTGATCAGACGTTTGTCATTCATTGCAAGCTGTTAAGATCACTTCATATTGCACATGATAGCTACTACAGAACCGCCTCGTATCCAACTGGCTGTAGGACTCCAAAGCTCCTGACCTGTTTGGGACCAAGAGGGTTGCTAGGTAGAGCTTTTATTCGATTTGGTAAAATCGTCGTCCACAGACCTTGATGTGGCTGTACACCTACGGCTACTCTTCAGATCGCCAACCAAGTCTTCCTTGAGTGATTAGGGAACTCTGATGTTTCACAGAGGGATAAATAGATGCTCTTCTAATCCTCTACTTACGTAAAGACGTCAAATCTGACTGCGTGGTATGTTTAACTGCTTTAAGCGCTCATTATAGGTGTTTACGGATATACTAGAATCCGGGTACTTAACATTAGATGCTTACACTCTGAGGTGAGCATGACGACATGTCGCCACGAGGGAGCGTTATGTTGCTTCATAATGCACGAAGCTTGAAAAACTGCAGTCTTGCCGTGTAAAAGTTGAAGATGCAGTTCAGACAGAAGAAGAATGATCTATTAGGTTGGTGCCAAAGAAGTGCATGTTCTCCTACCTTAGCTGTAACTAAATGTATTTAAAGGCAGTTCCCGCGATAAAATAAGGGTATGATCTCACAAATGTGTCAGATGATCCGGAAGGCGATTCCGGAGGGTGTGCCATCTCAAAAAGCGGAAATTGGCAAGAACTTGCTGGAAGCTGACCAATTAGGCCCATGGGCACCCCTTAGGCCCATGCCAGTTCCTGCTGGCTAGCCACTATGCTATCTCTCTCCATTCCGAATGGTGAGAGTGAGGTGATAAGATAAAAGAGCTGATATCTTATGATAACGACGAGTGGAAATTCGTACAAACATGCTTTCTTCACGTACAAGTTGGGGTCGGCATGGAGTCCTATTTAGGGCATTTTGAACTGCTTTTTCTGCTTCTTTTCTCCACTAGTCAGTCCGATAACAGTTGGTGTGGGGTGCGTGACATATTTGAGCTCCGTTACCAGCAATCTGCGGTCGCGGGTTTTGCCTTTAATCCAAGTAATCTCCATTACAATCAACGCACTTTTGCCAACGAGAAGCAGGCCTCATCATATTAAAATCTCAAAAGTCTGGGGTTCTGGAAGAGAAGAACTCATCGAAGGCAGCTTCCACACCTTGGTTCCAAGTTGCTTCTTCCGCCACAATCCGTTCGACAAACGGATCTCTGGCATTGTCCAGAAAATGGGCCCACCGCATCTCAGAACGATGATTTTCCTGACTGTGGATAGATCATGCGGAACCCGCTCGCCAGAACTCACTCGAAAACGAATAGAATAAGTTTTTCCAGAGATGTATAAAATTTCGTGAGAAAGTCTGTTTATCAAGGAAAAAAGTATGCATGGCAAATTACTCAGATCTTACGCACATCCTTGTGAGCACGGAGGCACTCACCAGAGAAGTCCGCCAACTTACCATGGAACTTTGAATGGAGACCTGGGTAGATCGATAGAGTCTATAAGGTTATTTACAAATATAGATAGCAAAACTGCAACCTGCATTTCACAAGCAACTTATGAGCAGGTAAAGTTTGTAATGGTGCAGTAGGGTGGAGGCTTGGTGGTGAGCTGTGAAGCATAAGCGAGGAATCGAATCGAGTCGTGGTGGTTCAGTGGTAAATTCGACGTTCGGCGAGTCGATTCGACTCGTTCCTCGCCTTCACAGCTCACCACCAAGCCTCCACCCTACTGCACCATTACAAACTTTACCTGCTCATAAGTTGCTTGTGAAATGCAGGTTGCAGTTTTGCTATCTATATTTGTAAATAACCTGATAGCCTAGGTCTCCATTCAAAGCTCCATGGTAAGTTGGCGGACTTCCCTGGTCAGCAGCAGGAGGCAGTAAGTTGGAAATCGATGTGGATCGAGCCAAGTTTAACTGAAGGCGTCCCTTCTCTATCAACAGAGTGGTTCCTTTATTTTGAAAACCATTCAAACTGTGTCCCCGTACCGATATTTTACAACCTTTTTGAATGTTCCTTGAAAATTTCTTGCAAAATTTCTTGGTTCTAAGTAAGTATTATAAGTTGTTCTTTTTGCTTGCTGTTTCGATTTTCTGTTGAATGTTTTCCAAGTTGGTTCGCACTTGTTGCATGCCCGGTATTTTTGAGTTACTTATTTCTAGTTGAGCACTGGTTTAAATGATTTACTATGCTACTGACTTACCCAAGATTCTTGTTATGTAGGCTCCACGCACGACATTGCTCGTGTAGTAAATATAAACATAACCTGGGAATGTGAATTCGCAGGTAATCATTCCTTCTTGGAATGCGTGACGTATTGCCATGCCTCCCCTCAGAAGCATGGGGGTTTTGAGTGCGAGGCGAGTCTAGTTCTACTCAACTGATGCGGAGGTATGCAAAACGGCGCAGTTTGTCGACGGGGGCATTTTGCACTTTTGCTACTTCCCATCGACGTGTCGGCCTATCTAGACAGCCTCTTCTCGAGTTGACAGGTTTTAACATGATGGCTTGACTACCTGTTCCAGCTTCACAAGAGTTCACAGGTTTCGCCAGAGTGAGACATGTAAACCGGAACTGAGGAAGCAATGATAGTGCAAAATGCCCCCCGTCGACAAACAGCGCCCAAAAATTGTTGGCCCGTTAGAGAGCTGGTCTGGGAATTAACTGCTTCACAGCGCACGTACGTACACTGCTTATCCCAGCGATGAAGGGGGCATGGCTGCGTGCTTCACTTGAAGATTACTAGGATGCGTTGCTTGTGGGACCCGAACAGTGTTGTTCTTCGTACATCAGACAAGGTCATGGCTACAAGTGTTCGGAAACTCCAATATCCCTCTGGAAGCGCAGCTGCCGCCACGTTTACATGAAGTGCGCAGCAACGGACTTTCCATCTCTGGGATTTAGAGCGTAGTAAGCGGCATCACTTGCTACACGCAACCTCTGTGCGCCTAAATTTAGAAAAATCGGAAATCTAATCCATAATTCAAAATTTGAAAGATTGCCACATCGTGAAGGTCACGTATATTTGAGGTAATGAGGGGTTGGTGCATATTTACTACATCTTTTCAATCAAGAAAACAACAACAAAATTTAAATAAAAGCATCTTGGGCACTATTTACCTTTTACTGTCCCCATCTTCCGCAATAAGGACTTTGCGACTTTTTTCTTCGGGAACAGATTGGCTGAGAATTTGCCCTAGTGGTTGCTTGACTCCAGAATACGAATATCACATTTGCTTGGTTGGAAACTGCTTGTTGCCCGCACGACCAAACACGAACCGCATTCACCTGAAAATTGGCCACAGTGGCTGGTTTGACCCTTCAGGCATTAAGGTTTTTTTTTTGTGCCTCGGTGTGCCAACAAAGTCAAGTCACAGGCGGCAGAGATGGTCTGTCTGCTCCCAATGTAATGATTTCTTCCACTGCTGAGGGCTAAAACCAATCTCGTAAGTGGGAATTGAAGGATCACGGCACGAGAAAGAGTGCCTTCTGTCGGCCACTGCGCTTCCCTACCCGTGCCCCACGCTAACGCTCTGCACAAAACTGCCTGGAGTCCGCGCTACACACGGTTGGAGTTTAAAGGCACATTCCGCGATAAAATAAGGCTATGACCTCTCAAATGTGTCGGACGATCCGGAAGGCGATTTTTGAGGCTGCGCTACTTTCAAAATGTGAAAAACGGCAAGAACTCCGCTAGAAGCTGACTAATTAGGCCCATGGACACCCCTTAGGCCCATGCCGACCTTCACGGCTGCTACCTACTAGCTAGTAGCCACTATGTTGATCTTTCTCTATAACATATCGGACTGCTTTTTCTGCTGCTTTTCTCCGCTAATCAGATAGTTAGCACTTTTTGTGCCTATTTGAGTTTTCCGTTTCCGGCAATTGGCGGCGGCGGACTGTGGCTTTAAACAGGCACGTGTAGCCGTCGCGTGTGGCGCACGGCCAGGCTGTGTTTGGTAAAAGCTCGTTGTGAAATGTCAGTGTTTTCAAAGAAGGTCAAACTAACCCTCTGATAACAAGCTTCAGTGAATTTGGTGTTTTAGAGTATTTTAGGAGTGGTGGGGGGGGCGGCCAATATTAAAATCTTTGGCCGAAACAACCTCACAGCGCCAGAATACAACTGAATCAAATTGAATTGGCTGATTCGGCCGAAACTTGGCCTATGCATGTGAGGTCACACTACGTGGAAAACAAATTTTCAGCAAATTTTGCCCTCATGGAATAAAAGTCGGTAGGAAACTGGTCTGATTCCGCAAGATTAACAGTAAAGGGTAAGAATAGCGCCACATCTTAAAAAATTTTTTCCAAGCATACTCATTTTAATGAATGCTTACCGTTCTTCTGACAGCCGGTCGGATGAGGAATCCTTGAGGCTCCACTCTTTGACGGTGGTCACCAAGTCATCTAAGTAACGGCGAATATTGTTTGTAATTTGAACATTTGCCAAACACAGCTCTTTTAGACTGACCGCTTTTACATTGCAACCCGGAATATATGAAGCACGTTCAAAAAGCATTTTTTGTAAAGACTATTCGTGGAAAAAATAGAACTTGTTGTTGTGAAAAAAAACGGTATTTTCGCGTAAGCGCTATGTTGGGCAAGTCCCTTGAAACTTTCTATTTTGTCTTTCGTCAACATGTCTTACCCATGTAAGTCCTTGACTACTCGCATCGTCACACTACCTCTGCCGAGCTTTGGAGTTGACGGAATAGACGATGGATCCATCATTCGGTAAAGGGGCAAAACGACGGCATATTTGTTTTGTAGTGTTTTCTTTTTCTAACGATGTCGTTCTATTTTTTCTGAGGTGCGGAGGAGAAACAAACTCTACACATTTATCGCAACCAACGTTCAAATCCTAGACGCCTGTGAAGCAGGCCTGCGATTCTGGTTCTTATTCGATCTCCGGTGACGATTCGCTCTTTGGGGTGACGATTGCGATAGTTGTTCTTTGAGCATCCTACTCCTCCCTGAGTAGGGTCCTGAAAGGTTCGCCACCTGCTTACCAAGACCTGGTCTTGCTGAACAATTGAGTCTCCTTGAGATGGTACAGAGGCTGCGGGTTGCTCGGTCCCTTCCTGGGATGACGCATTCCACTTCCGTTTGTCATCGTAGTGGCATATTGCATGCGATGTGGCCTTTGCCATGACTTGAAGGGTATAGCCGATCTACAAGTCAGAGTTCTCATGCTCGAACACAATCGCACGAAAGTCTGGTAGCTACTTTGCAGCTGTCCTCGAAAGGTAGGAAAGTCTTGTTAAAGCTAGGCGGGAGCCGAACCGGCATTTGACTCTGAATCGCCGAGCGTGATAAGCGTACGCAACTTCTCCTCAGATAAAACCACCTCCTCTCGAGGTGAACGTAAGACAAGGCAAACATCCTGGTAGCAAGAACAACCGGATCAAGTGCGAAAAAATTCTAAATAAAGGTGGTTAAAGTTTTAGTTTAGTTAGTTAAGAGTTTTTAAAGTTTTCCATGTTTGAGGACAACATGTGAAATACCAATTATCCTGTTTACTCTTTTCAAACAACAGACGATACTAAACGCCGCAATAGCTTTCTTCCACATCAGGAGTGAATCCTCCTACAGTCTCTCCAACAGTGCCTGACTCACCTTCTCGGTTTTACTCGCAGCTACTCTTGTACCCGGCTAGTTCATGTGAAACATTAGCCACCGTTCAGCGACAATTATAGAAAAATTTTATTAATATCAGTCGACGCGCAAGAGGTAGGATTTTCAGATTGCGCTAAAAATGGCATCCAATTCGTCTGTAAAATTATTTCCCCAGGCAGGTCATCAGAACTTTCCCGTCATTCTGTCAATCGGGTAAGTTTCCGGCTGACCGGATTCCAGAACGCTTCGTACCTTTTATCACGCCTCAATTTTAAATGAGGACCTCAACGCAAGGCCTCACTTCATCATTTGATTTCAATCCATCGATTTAGAACTACTCATCTTAAGTACACACTCTGTGATCACCTTGTAGGTGCGTCACCTTCCACACGCAACCGATGAGGAGGCCCGCAAGGTGTCACTTTGCCACACGAAAGTGCGTAGAAAGAACACCAAGGGCTCACGAGTTAATCCTTATACGGCCTTCTGCAGTCTAGTTCCATCCATACATACTATATTAGGTTGGCGGGAAAGTTCTGTGACATTTCTTCAAATTAGACTTTCTTTTTACAGAGAGGCGTACAAGATCAAAATTATACAGCAATGTTATTGAGAGATCTTGCCAGTTTTTGGACAGTTCGTGGATGCCATCGCTTACAATGCACGCCGGCGCGACGCAAAGTTGGACATCATCTCAACTTTGACTTGGGCTCAAGTCGTGGAGGTTTTCTCGGCTGTATAACGGTTGGAATACGGGAGGCGACTAGCAGTCAGAAAGAGCAATGTCTGGACTACACCGGTGCAAGGAGAGCCCACAAGCTCTTACTGCATGAAAGTACGGCTCGAACTTTTTTTGACGGGGTGTGCTGCACCAGCACGTTGAAGACGGACTGTGCTGATGGATTTTGCCCTCTGCTTGACGATTCGCTTCAGATCTCGTAGCTGCCTTGCGTACGGATTGACCGAGGAGGCAGCTTCTTCATCCAGTAGTTTCCCGACCCACCGCTATCTAGAGCTGAGTTTACAGGTACTCCCGAACCTCACTTCGTCATTCGAACCGTAGGCTCCCGCTCTGAAGAGCTAGCGTCGTGGAAGATTGTCTGATGACTGTAGACATTGTCCTTGTGCAGCTCCATTATTTCGGCGTCGACAGCTGCCATGCTGGCGCCAGGGTGGTAGAAGAAATAGTTTAAGGAAGCGCTTGAAGGGGTCGGTGCTGAAGGTAGCGGATAACATTCTTGTCCATAATGCAGAATAAGGATGAGCAGGAGCCGAGCCAGTGACACTAATAGAAAGATCAATCCTTAATGTATAAATGCTCACATTACCGGTTAGCCCTCTTCAGGTAATAGGCGAATACTTGGGTTCAAAAAAGTATGACAGAACTTTATACACACCAAGGTATCCGACTTACTTGCTTGTGCGACAGTGTGCCCTACTGTCCGCTGCTGCTGGTCACTCGCGTGGGTACTGAGCGTCTCTGCATCTCTCTATCCATCACATGCTCTTGCAATGCTGAAAATCAACCGGGCCTCTTGTTGGATTTGACCAGCTCTTCTGCTTTTTTTCTCTTCGCATACGTCAGTTAGGGCCTACTAGCTATTATTCGAAACAGGCTACAAAAGACTTTGCAATCGTTGCGAAATGTGTCTTTAGGCTTGGCGTGTATGTTTGCATTGATAAACTATTATTGGGCTATATGATCCTCTCTAAGTGAGAGAGCCTTGCTAAAATAGTGACTCCTTCCCTCTGGGTGTTCTTGCCTATCTCCACTTGCTCGTACCCTTTCCTTGAACACTTCAACGGCTCCTTGTAGAGTTTCCATTCTCCAGTTCATCAATTTGCCAGACGATGCTTACACTGCATGTCCGGAGGCAGAGAGGGAAAGGGACGAGAGAAGGCACAGAAAGCCGATCGGGTGAATTGCTATCGCCGACACTCCCAGCACTGCTGTCAGATATGCACTGTTGAATATTCTTTTGTGCGTTTTTCATTCGCGGATTCGCGGATTCTCCGCATTCGCAAATATGAACGCAGCTTCAAAGACTTGGAATATTTGGAGATCATCCCTTATTTGGAACTGATGACACGTTGTCGTGCTTACTGTATCAATTTGCCACTCGAGTGTACGTGGTAAGAAGACAGTGGCTTGAATTTAACTCTCACCGGGCCTTCATCACGTAAGAGTTGTGGTACTGGTTTGCTTTTTTCACCTAGAAACCTATTAGGTACTCCAACAGTGGTCCGGAAAATGCACGACAACTTCGGCCGACTATCTCAGAATCACCACCACATGTGGCACCATCGACCATCTCCGTTTCGTGAACTCGACCTTCACGAGCATTCAATTTCAGACTGAATCAATGCGTAACCTCTAGCTTTCTTCCACTGCTCTTCGTCTTCACTCAGGCTGAAGAGGATCAAGAATGATGTGACGTCAAGCTCTTTCTTCGCGATCCACCGTATTTTACTAATCCTCGGAGAAGACAACGCATGGTCTTTGGAATAGGAGTGCAAAGTAATTATTCTATGGTTCTGGAGATTAAACACGATCCCGAAAGGACTGTGGGCTTGGCAGAGGGAATTCGGGAATGCAGCAGCGCTAGTCTCACCTCCTGTTCTACATGTTATGGAAAAATTGCCCGGCAGATCGGACTCACAACGGTTCCAGATCTGTGCCATTTGGGAAGAATCCTAGAAACCTGTCGGATATATCTGGGAAACCGGTCAAGTACGTAATACGTTACAGAATCTTCCCGTTATTATCCGTAGGCATTCAGAATGCTCGATGGCAGGGTCCGCTCTTCTAACATGGTGACGCCTCTCCTCTCCAGTGAATGCTTGATCTTTAAGAGTCCAATTATCTTCAGTTCCGCATACAAAGTATAGAGATCCACTGCTGCCGCACCGTTCTTTGGCTTTCCGAGCACTGTAAACACATGAACGTTCTTGAGGCGGTGTCAGCCTTCGCGCGGAGTGCATGGACATGCCATAGAAGGTAGCTTCTCGCATTATGTTGGCTAGCTGGGAGCTACCAGATTGGCTCATAAGGTTGAGGCGTTTTCCTTCAATTGAAAATTTTGCTTGAAAACGGAACGTTCCAATAACCAGTTCAGAGACATTTGATGAAAAAAATTCCTTGCTCTATATCGCTGAAAAACGCACCTTCTTAACAGCGATTAGAGCGTGCAAGCTGTTAAGAAGGTGCCTGGTACGATGCGCATTCACGAGGTAATAATTCCCAGCTCAGAACCGCTTGAAGCGCCTTTATCCCGTCCTGGGAGGATTTTCCCTGACCCTACAATCCACGAAGTTCACGCTTTTTTGCCACTCTAGTGCCTCCATGAAGAGAAGTAGCTGGTGTTAGAAGTAGTCAATTTCGCACTTCGATAGTCAACTCTGATGTCCTTAAATCTGACAAAGGCTTAGGGAGCACAAAAAAACGAAGCATTTGAAGAGCACGAAATTTTCTACCAAAAAATGTAGAACGTGGAAAAGGAACCACTCATCTTTTACACAAATCTTTACGTTAGAAAAAAACTAGTCACTTTTGAGCCAGCCTAATATAGCGGATTCCGGGCTTATGACATGGTTGTAAATGCGATCCAAACGCTTCAAAGCATAACATCACAAGCAGGCGAGCGCAGAGTCAAATTTCAGGGGCTAACACCTCAACGGAAAAGAAGTAAAAACTCAAAAAAATGAAGAGAACGAGCTTCACCCTACGCCTCCGGGTGGGGCCCTGTTTCGCACACCACCGAGGCCACCTCTTACACCCTCAGCCTGACGGCTTTATGCCGTGGCCTCACAGCGCTGACGTGCACTTCAGAACGGGTCTGGCTGAACGACGGTTCCATAGATCCTAGAAGCGAGGCGTTCTAACCTTTTGTCGCAAAGAACACCAGTCGTAGAGCTTCATTGAGGACAAGCTGCGCTTACGCTCGTCTTCAGTTCTGGGTTGTGCGTTACCCGCCAGTAGAATGATTTTGAGAGTTCACAAAAAAACTTCAGAGTTAATGCTTTCTCAAAGGCGGACCTCGCGATCATTCGCCCTCACAGATAGTGGATTAGGGGTTTCGAATAGACGACAAGGTTCTGTGTATCTCGATAGTGAAGGAAAGCTAAATTTTTTGGTAGAAATTTCGTGCTCTTCAGATAGATGCTTCGAATGCTTTTTTTTTGTGCTCCCTAAGCCTTTGTCAGATTTAAGGACATCAGAGTTGACTATCGAAGTGCGAAATTGACTACTTCTAACACCAGCTACTTCTCTTCATGGAGGCACTAGAGTGGCAAAAAAGCGTGAACTTCGTGGATTGTAGGGTCAGGGAAAATCCTCCCAGGACGGGACAAAGGCGCTTCAAGCGGTTCTGAGCTGGGAATTATTACCTCGTGAATGCGCATCGTACCAGGCACCTTCTTAACAGCTTGCACGCTCTAATCGCTGTTAAGAAGGTGCGTTTTTCAGCGATATAGAGCAAGGAATTTTTTTCATCAAATGTCTCTGAACTGGTTATTGGAACGTTCCGTTTTCAAGCAAAATTTTCAATTGAAGGAAAACGCCTCAACCTTACGAGCCAAGCTCCCAGCTAGCCAACATAATGCGAGAAGCTACCTCCTATGGCATGTCCATGCACTCCGCGCGAAGGGTGACACCGCCTCAAGAACGTTCATGTGTTTACTGTGCTCGGAAAGCCAAAGAACGGTGCGGCAGCAGTGGATCTATACTTTGTATGCGGAACTGAAGATAATTGGACTCTTAAAGATCAAGCATTCACTGGAGAGGAGAGGCGTCACCATGTTAGAAGAGCGGACCCTGCCATCGAGCATTCTGAATGCCTACGATAATAACGGAAAGATTCTGTAACGTATTACGGACTTGACCGGTTTCCCAAATATATCCGACAGGTTTCTAGGATTCTTCCAAATGGCAAGACCTGGAACCGTTGTGTGCCCGATCTGCCGGGCAATTTTTCCATAAGATG
>MU912966.1:17259-35526 GCA_036418165.1 Cooperia oncophora
CTCATCTTTCACACAAATCTTTACGTTAGAAAAAAACGTAGTCACTTTTGAGCCAGCCTAATATAGCGGATTCCGGGCTTATGACATGGTTGTAAATGCGATCCAAACGCTTGGCGTGAACCGTCAAGCATAACATCACAAGCAGGCGAGCGCAGAGTCAAATTTCAGGGGCTAACACCTCAACGGAAAAGAAGAAAAAACTCAAAAAAATGAAGAGAACGAGCTTCACCCTACGCCTCCGGGTGGGGCCCTGTTTCGCACACCACCGAGGCCACCTCTTACACCCTCAGCCTGACGGCTTTATGCCGTGGCCTCACAGCGCTGACGTGCACTTCAGAACGGGTCTGGCTGAACGACGGTTCCATAGATCCTAGAAGCGAGGCGTTCTAACCTTTTGTCGCAATACCAGTCGTAGAGCATCACTTGAGGACAAGCTGCGCTTACGCTCGTCTTCAGTTCTGGGTTGTGCGTTACCACCAGTAGAATGATTTCGAGAGTTCACAAAAAAACTTCAGAGTTAATGCTTTCTCAAAGGCAAAGCTCGCGATCATTCGCCATCACAGATAGTGGATTAGGGGTTTGCATATAGACGACAAGGTTCTGAGTAACTCGATAGTGAAGAAAAAGCAGAAAAAACATGCCAACTGCCCTAGATAGAACCCCATTTCGATCCCAGTTTGTACGTGCCCAGCTAACCCCATCTCTAACACTACGCCCTTACCGCACAGTTGGTTCCCCGAACTCTACGACCGTACAAGTGACGATTTTCATGCTTTTTCGTCCTGCAGCTTCGTTTTTCACTGAAAGGCGGGCCTTGAAGGCGGAGTCTGGAGCGTCACTGGAGAAAAGGAGGCGTCACTGAACAATATTGCGCTACAGCGCCCCTCCCTTACAATTTTTTGCCGCGAAACCGGTACAAGGTTGTTCGACGCGGACCACACTACCTCCGACGCCATATTTCAACTTCCATACCTGATCGTGGACCGTGCCTTTAATGCCCCTGCATAGTCACTCGGGCTTTTAGTGAAGATATCAGAAGCAGCACTGATACATAGTTTACTCTCAGTTCAGAGCAGAACAGTTCAGTGAATATTCAACGACTGTCCATTGCTTCTCAACGATGTAGCAATTACCTATTATCTTCATATTTACTTCAAGTCGTACTTCGCTTTTTGCTACTCGTTTTCAATTTTTTCAAGTGGACCTCCGTTTCTCCACTATTAATTTTAGCTGTTCCCACGCATTCATTTTGGCAATTGATGTAATCTCGTTATAAAGCGAGGCGGAGTAGGCAGAGACCAATTTGATGACGTCCAGACCAGAGCAATCAATCCTTTCATTTCGCCCTTATATTTTCAATCTACTTTTGAGAGGTGAGAAAGTTAATGGGGCAATTTTTTGGTCCACAGTGGGTAGTATAGACCAAAAATGTGTTGAACCACTCTTATAATATTCCGTGGCTAGTTCGGCTTGGTGGGATCACCAAGTGGTAACTCAACAAAGCTTGTACAGGTAGCCCTGTAAAGGCCTGTTAGTCTTTGTGACCAAAGTTGCTCAATCGCACCATGTCGCAACTTCACCAAAGCAAGACCTGTCATTCAACATGAACTAACATAAGACTAGTTCAGGTGCAAAATGCCTTCCCCTCCTCTAAGCTAAACAGCGCCTAATGTAAGTAAGTAATAGTTCAGGTGCCCTAAGTAGGTAAGTAACCTCCTTTAAGCCAAACAGCGCCTGATGGCAGATGGGTGGCGCATCCTGGGAGGTCACACTAATATCAGTCCCCGCTTCCTTCTCACTCTATTAAAATGGGCAAGGAAGTTGAACGTTATAGAACGTTAGAGGCTTGATGGCATATTCTTCAACTGTCCGAAGGAACAGCTTCCCCTTTAGGCAAGGAAAAAGGGTCGTTACGACCACTGTTTATTAATTTTTTTTCTTTCGTCAACTGTAGGGCTGCACACAGTTTTGCTTTGAACCTAACTATCAACCGGCCTCACGTATGTATGAAAAGCCCCTTGCACGATCAACTCACGAAAATTGAATTGCAATACAAAGTCTATGATATCACTTCAACGTCTTGAACCCCTATAGTCATTCAAGGTTACAATACACTTGCGCATTCTTGTGAAGCCCTTCAAGGCTGAGTCAGATTACCAGGACCGCTGATGGTGAGCGTTCACTAAGGCGTTTCTTTTGCTCCCAACAGCGAGTAGGAACCTTTAGTACCTTGTACTGCCTCACCTGGTCGTAGATGGACAGACGCTTCACCACTGTATGGATACTTCATGGTCTTTAAGAATGTTTTGGTTTGGCAACTGCTGTTTCATGCGGCAGTGCGCGATGCAAAAGTTATCACAGGATTGCTGAGTTAGAAGTTAGACATGTGAAAGGCTGGGAAGGCAATGGGCCATAGAGCTGAGAGGGTAGGAGCGGCCTCAATAGTGTAATGGTTAACGCAATCGCCCTGTAAGCGGGAAGTGAGGCGTCAAGTCCAGCCCGTGTTCTGACTTCTACCCATAACTCAGCTTTCTTGTGATAACCTCGTGGTATATTTTTGGACATAGATGAAAGATGGGAACAAATGAAGATATCGCTCCCGACAGCGTCATTTCTAATAATCCGACTCATTCGGTGGCAGATTTCTCGTCAGCGTGGGCAGTTGAAGACCGTGATGAACACTGAGGCCTGACTGACACTTCACTCCTCCGCGAATCCCTTGAGAATATTGTCGTCACGCAGCCTATAAATACTCTTCCGGAGCTCCTGGATCCCCATTTCTAATTCAAATGGAATTCCTGGAGGCTAATGTGATGAGGAAGCGCTGCACGGAGAAATCGATCTCACCCGAAATATTGCCTGGTTATTGGGGGTTCGAATGAGCGGGATGAATAGTAAATATGAATAGTTGAAAGAAATTCTTTCAGAATTCGACCTCATTCCAATGACCGCATCTCAATTCCAGCAAATTCTCTTGAATAGAAGTAACGACAATCACTATCAACACATTTCTACCAACGAGAAAAATGCTTATTTGTTCCGCTTGTCAAAATTTCGGAGATCTGAAATCGGTGAATACCCGCTACAGCACCACATTAGTTTTTCGAGCCTTTCTCCCGTGAGGAAGGCTGTGTCGAGATGTTCTAAGAGCTGTCCGGAGCTAGGCTGGTGATTACGGTGACTGCAGGAGATTCCCGTAGCTCAGCTCGCCTACATTACTTATGGAGCGTATTCATAAGGTGGGACCATCCGTGGTCGTAAAGACGAACGATGAGCGCCTGCCCTCCTGGCTTTGATGCAGCTCATAACATTAAAGTGTTGAATTGAAGTTGATGAGCTCAATGGCGTTCACTTTTTTGCAAGTACTTTTTCAGCTATAATGGTCCCGCACAGATCAGTGGGGGAATAGACTAACTGTGAACCAGCACACCACTACCGAACTGTGCTGCAGCACCATCATCTTGCTTGACTTATTGAAACCACTGTCGAAGAACATTCTAGCTGTTGGGTGAAAAGAAAGAAAGAAAGCAGAGTAGGTATCAGGTCCCTATGATCTGTCTAAATAAAGCAAAGTTAACCGATGCACACAGCACAACTTGTTGTATCAGCATCACACTACAATCGTTTTACGGCCGCGTAAAGAGGTTCCCTGAGATAACTAGAAAGTGAAATGAAGTGTCCAACTTCTCTTTTCGTAAAACCTCAGCATTCTTGTGAACGCTGATATTCTTATTTTTCTATTGTGCCAAAGCGATCCTTAGGCGGAGCTATTTATCGGTGGCCTGGGACGGTAGTAATGTGGCTCGAGAAGGGAGTTAGCAGGTGACTATCAGCTCGCAATAAGGTTGAGGCATGTTTTTTTTTCGAACGTGTTGCTGGGTCCTTTCTGGCTACCCAAAACGCCTATTTGCAAGGTCGTGAGTGGAAATGGTCGAGGTTATGTCGCCGTTACCACGACCTCAGGTCAACATTGTTTTCATGCGTTGAAGTGCGACGTAGCCACGTCGCAGTTGAACTCCCAACCACGAGGATGGAAAGGCAGGGAGAGATAAAGCGTGTTTAAGAGACGCAGACGGTCGCTGTTCTGCGCGGTGAAAGTCCTCCAGAGGACTTTTTAGCGAAGGTGGCCACCTCTATAGTGCGAGTTAGGGGGTTTTGCGCAGTCGTGTCGGAAAATTACAGAGTAACGTCGGGGCGTAGCGAAATACAATGGAGAGGATGCGCGGCAGAGCGGTAAAAGTCTGTGGAGAGTGTGTGGTTTTAGAGGGCAGAGATAGGGAAGGAACTGGACTCGCATTCATTAAGTTAACGATCCCCTCTAAATTGTTGCTCTTTTTGATCTTTTTTTCTCGTGGACCGTGTTCCCCCGTGTCGAGTTTTTTTTCTATCCGCATAAGCGAAATGTATCCTATTAGCAGGAAGTACATGTAAAAAGGAGACTGAAGCTGGTAGAACAGTACTAGTGCTCACTTGGGATCAGTCCATGCTTGATGTTCATAGAAATGTTTAATTGTTGTGGAATACCTTTCTAGACTTCTGTGAAATGACGTTTTGCTGGATAATAAGACTTTTTTATTTCTTAATATAGTCTCTTGAACGTCGTAATTGTTCCGGGCATCGCCACTACCGACGTGGGGGAAGTTTTGCAATTAGCCCGAAGAATTTCTTAGTTTCCAGTGTGGTTGCCTCGCACACACGTCGTTCGCTGTTGTGCATAACTGCGAGCAACTCACCACCACATTCGAGTTTTAGGTAGATTACTAGTGCCTGACGTTTTGACTAGATCAATCGTCCACAGGACCTGAACATGGCTCAATTTTCAGAAATTTTGCTCTCTAAGCCTCCCATTCTCTAGCGTTTCCGACGGCGTATCGCAAGACGACCGGAAACGCGGTTGCAGAAACGAAGTTACCATCCCATCAGCGCATAAGTGGATCGCATGAGTGATATCCCGTACAAGGAACATCTGCTCGACCTCGCGCCATATTTAGGCCTCTGAGAACGATGATCTAGTCCAAACCTCAGGTCATCAATGAATAGTTCCACTTAACAACCTCGTTGGCATAATAAGTAAAATGCTTAGGCTCCCCTCGAATGAATCGTCAAGAAGTTTAGCGAAGCCAGAAAAGGCACTTTTACGAGGGCTGTTCAATGTACTCACGCAACAATTCGGATAAAATCATTTACCGTATGACTCCTACAACTCAATACACTCGTCCGAAACTAACTTTTCAATACCCTCTAAATATTTGCTTCTTGTTCCCAAAATGTGCGTTAATTGCAGCTTTCAGCTCTTAAATAATATAAAAACGCTGTCCACGAAGATCTTTTCAGGATAGGGTATAAGAAGTAATCACTGATTTTCATTTCTCTCGATTTTTTTTTAATCAGTAATCGTTTTGACATTGGGGCGCATCAGTCATACTGGTCTTCTTTCAACGAGGATAACTGGAATAGTATTGAGGATAACTAAATAAACTTTTATCTATACCCTTGGGGATAGGCATATAGACGACAAGTCTAAGTACTCGATAGGTGAGGGGGAGAAAGAGCAGAAAAATGGGCAGCTGTCCTCTTCGATCCTAGTTGTATACGAAGGACGATTTCGATCCTAGTTTGTAGCGAGACATTAATCCATCTCCCCAATTAGCTCTCATTTCACAGCCTGATTTCTCGATAAGAACCATAAGCCGATTTTCAATGTCTCTTTTCGTCCTGTAGCTCTCGTTTTTTCACACCTGAGAGGCGGGCTTCGAAGGCGGAGTACTAGAGAAAAGCAAGCTTCATTAAACCTTTATTGCGCTATAGCGCCTCTCCCTTACAATTTTTTGCCGCGAACGGGCACAAGATTGTCCACTGCGGACCACGCTTCCCTCCCAACGCCAAATTTTCAACTTCTGTACCTGTTCGTGATCGTGATCACGCCTTTGATCGTGCCTTTAAAGGCACCTTCCGCGATAAAATAGGGCTATGACCTCTCAATGTGTCGGACTATCCGGAAGCGATTTTTGAGGCTGCGCTACTTTCAAAATGTGAAAAACGGCAAGAACTCCGCTAGAAGCTGACTAATTAGGCCCATGGACACCCCTTAGGCCCATGCCGACCCTCACCGGCTGCTAGCTACTAGCTAGTAGCCACTATGTTATCTTTCTCCCTATAACTTTCGGACTGTTTTTCTGCTTGCTTTCTCCGCTTACTCGATATCAGCCACTTTTTTGTGCGCTATTTGAGTTTCCTTCCCGTCAATTCGCGGTCACGACTGTGGGCTTTATTTGGAAACTGGCATGGCGTTATCACACGAGGGGAGATTTGTATTCTGCCACAAGATGAAAACAAGATCAGCATTGCCGAGAAGATTAGTGAGAAAAAAACTTAATGGGGATGGAAATATTGCTTCACGCACGCATGCTTACGCCGATATCTCCCTGTCGGTGTTGCCATTTCTTCCGCAGTCGCCTACGCATTACGTAGTACGAAAAAGTCGACAAGTAGGATAACGTATAAAGTCCTTGTCGTCCATCAGTTGCGGGTAGAAGGGGAGACTGGCCGGCGTGCAATGAAGAAGATAGCAGTGTGCAATCGAAAACGTAAGTAAGGACAATAATAGAGGTGGTTTTTCGCAGTTTGTTCACAGGAACCGCTGTTTTGACGCTATTCCTCGATTCCATGTTCTCCCAGACCAATCTACCTTCACCAGAAAGTAGAGTTTTTGATTGTTGGCCCTGGGCAGGAAAGGTAGCTCAAGGGATCTAAAGGCGACAGGTGGAATTCAAAAAGGCGGGCAGTGAACCAGCGCGTGATAAGGCAGTGCCAGCTTGTCCTGAAGCCAGTCTGCAGGAGATAACATAGTGGAAAAGAAGAAAAGCCAGTAATGGATACGCGGTACTGGCACTCTCTTATTTTTTCCTAGTTTTTTTGGTGTTTTGTTCGTTGTTATTTTCCTGCTTGAGTTCTAATGATGGGGCGCGGTACGCAAGATCCGAAGCTTTGCGACAGAGCGGAAGGTTGCAGATAATGTGGGTTATATTACAGTGTGAGTGAAAATTAAAACAGGTGAAATTATGTTTGAGAGAGAAAAACGGTGGTATGAAAGCTCCACCTGTAGTAGACTTGACGCATCCGCATTGTGGACTGACCATTTCTGCTAGGCGACGTGGCCGGGTTAACCGAAGGAACTCGAAACAACAGGAGATGTCAAGACGGTAGGGTGTAATTGTGTCAGTGCCATACGTCATCATTTTCTTGTAGAGCATCAATGTAAATCGAATCGAGACCGATGCCACAACCATGTATCCGACTAGACCACGCATCCATGACTGTGGAACGTACACGTGACGCGGATCCAGATAAAAATATAGTGAGGTCTTGACACTCTCAGTGGCCGCAAAAACATTCCAAGTGTGTGAGCTCTGAATGAATGCGAGATTGAACCCACATGAACTCTCGTCATGTATGAGGCCAAGGCCTGTTAATAATAGTGGGATTGGATTTCTTCAGCGCAGGCTTTGAGCGAACTTTTATACAAAAAGCAAAACTCATCGTCGTACTAGCGCCTGTTCCTCGACAATCAGGCCGAAAAATGAATTGTGCCACAAGGCTCGCTGCATGCACAAAAGGCGGCTCACAAAAACTGTATAATATTGAGGCACGTTCAGACAGAAGAATACTGAGCCGGTGGCTCAGCGCCAAGCTCCAACCTACAGCCGTGCGATTTCGACTGTTTTTCTAGTTTAATAAAAGGTGCCTGCTGATCGAAAAATTGCATCATTTAGGATATTATCCGCTTGGTGAAGATGGAGGTGGCTAGGTGTGATTTTAGAGACAAACAATTTCTCTTTATAATGACCGCTCTTACACTGGGAGGGGTCAGTTGATGATGGAGAAAACTGTTCACTCTTGAAAAGTGCTGATTCCCAAAATATTACTTTTTTTCCTGCTTTCTATTCGTTTCATTTGACTAAACCTTCACGCGTTTGAATGAGATGACCCAGTAACTGAAGTGCCTTTTTTACGCATTATACTAATCGACCTGCACTTGTCGTGGCGCCTTTGATTCAATGCGTGCTCGTACTTCGAATTTTGTGTTCACTTGAAAGAATGTTCAGATGGAAAGGACCTTATGGATATTTTTCCTGTTTCTTCTCGGCAGAACTTCGTCTCTCACTCTTCCAAATCAGGGAATCGCCCCGTCTTTGGCACTCGACCGCGACGCATCGGAATGTTGAGGATAGCATCGAGAAGCTGCAGCAAATTAACGAGAAGGTTCGATGCCGGATCAGAGGTAGGAATTCAGTTTTATTGGCTCATCGGATGAGTGTTGCACTCACATTTTTGAATCGAGTGTTTGTCGTTTTGCAGAGGAGCTGTCTGGGTTGTATTTACCTTAATATTTTATGACTTAACCCAACACCACCTAATCTACATTATTTGTAGCTTTTTATCAGCTTTCACTCTCTGAGATTATCGAAACTCTGAGTGCTTCCACTTGAAGCAACGGGAATAAATTTTTTCTAATCCCTGTTTCTGAAAACTGTGAAAGGGCGGAGTGCACGCATACTTGGCATTGTTGGGGGCTAACGTCTGCGAGCTTGTCAAGCCCTAGGATCGCATTCCCCGACCATAGTCGACCCGAGGGATCGTTGAGCCCCATCCTCGCTTCGACCGCGGTAGAGCTTAGCGACTATGGTATAGCCTAATTCGTCCATACTCCGCCTAAAAGTCAACTTATCGCATCTGCTCCGACCGGCGTCCGCACAACGCGTGTCGTGCGCGGCGCTCCCGGCAGTCTGCCAAGACTCGTGGTTGCACTTTCGAATGTGATCAAAACGCGAGCTCCTGACGCGCTTGGCAACTAGGCCGTTCCTCATGTTGCAAACTCTGAATCAGATGATGACAAGTTCTAGAACTGAAGAGCATCTGTAGTTCTTATGCAGTCCCCTAGTATGGAGAGGGTACTACGGTACCACTACCCTTGCGGTGCCTTCCCGTATATGACAGCTGCACGCTACTGCAGTTGCGGACCCATTCGCCTCACACAGGACTCTCCTCGGAGGTCAATCTATGGGTTTGCCCCAGGGCACAGCATTCGATGGGGATTTTGGTCGAGCTTTTACGACCCCCCCTTTTTTTTCAGGGGCTGGTACGACCCCCCCCCATGGCTCCTACGATGGCTGACATGGCTGACTGTGGTTGTGGTTTATACTCGGCGAAAAAGTTGTCGAGCGGGGGGGGGAGGGGGGGGGGGTAGTGATAGTAAGAGCAGTGCGACGTACATGGTAACGGCTGGTACATGATACATTACTAGTATAAACACGTAAATTTCATAAAAATCGACCCGAATGGACACCACATAAGTCCTAAGCCAGAAATTACGACCCCCCCCCCTCCCCAAAGGACCAACTTAAGCGACCCCCCCCTCCGAAACCGCGCAAAGCGATGAAAAATTAATATTCAAAATTAATTTTTCTCAGCCCAAATACGACCCCCCCTCTTTTTGGCGGCCAAATACGACCCCCCCATAGGGAATCCCCAACCAATGCTGTGCCCTGTTTGCCCTTGATCACTCAGGTATGAATTATGGCATGTAACATTTGAAGTACGCACCATATCCTTGAGAGGTGTGGCCGAGTACTCTGCTGCAAATCCCGGGTACGCGGCATGGCGTATGTTAGGCAGTTTGTCTGTTAGGCAAACGTTTAGACGCAGCGCCGACCGACAAACGCGATCGGTACCGCAAGCGTACGATAACGTTATATCAGCAAGGGTTCGTACTGCCTCGGCGTCTAATCTGACCATGGATTGCTCCACACTGAGAAAAAGGATCGGATGGACCGCTGAATCAAGAAAGATGTACCGAATGAAGCATTGACTATACTATTACTAGCATCACAGTAAATTGAACAGTGTCTAGTCAGAAGTATTGGGTCGGCCCATAAGTAATGGCGTTTTTATCTACTCGAAATATCTCGCGAAAGGTGAGAACTTTCGCCATTGAAATTTACTGTTTCATAGAGGATTTCTTGTCCTACACGGGTATTCTTAGTTTTCTTGAAGTTTTTCTTACCACTAATATTTCAGTGCTCAAAATTGAGTCCCAGGTCGACGAAATTGAGCATTTTCGACAGCTTCTCTTTTTGCCTCTAACTGAGAAGCTAAAACCGCCCAGGCTCAGTTGCTAAGTACAATGCGAGAAGGCAATGTCTCTCAGAAATGTTCACATAGTCATATGGAGAAATGTCCCACGCGAACGCGCCTTAGCTGTGAGCCAATGCCGCAACTTTGATACCTACAGAGTCCACTGATGCGGAATCTCGGACATGACCTACTAAATCAAGCAACTATGTGATGAACGTCAAAATAGAACACGAGGGAAAAGGAAATTAAAAAAAACAAAGAAGAGAAACCTTATGCCTGTGATACCAGAGGGAACACCGGAGGGCTGCGCTTCGTAGCTCCTAGAAGTTCGAACTTCCATTGAGGATCGGTCAGGCTCGATCTTCCCGCGGTTACTAAGACAGACATCACCTTTGACCCGCTGCGTTTATACGTGGTCCGCGGGAGGGGGGGGGGGTGCGAGAGTCGTCGCTCCAGCAGGATGTCGCATCGCCTTCTGCCAGAAGGTGCGCCCCATGCAATGCAACACTTTCACAAGGTCCCGAATTCCCATCCTCTCAAAGTTGGTTTGACCAACTTCAAGCTCTCATAAGACGCGCTTTCCTATATCTCAAGTTTCGAGCTTCTCCTGTGATTCGAGAGGAGTTTGAAGTGCAAAACGTTGTAGTCAAAACTCACTTTTGGGCCGATCTTTCCACTTCAATGGAATAAAAATCAACAAAAATCAAGAAACAGTGGGAAGGCAGCAGCACTTTCGTATAGAGCAGAAAAAAACGCATTGGGGAAAGCAATCATTTTCTATATAAAAGTTTGGGTGAAATAAAAACCCCATTACTCATCAGTCAACCCAACAAGTGGAGGACGCAGTTCTGGAAACCGCTTCCAGAAGAGTTGTAATTGATGTAACCGACAGCTGCATGGCGAAATTGTGCTGATACTACTAGACGCGCGCGAAAAAACACGCGCGGCATTTAACGGTGTGAGTGGTTGTCTTGTAGCCGACAAAGTTAATGTCGTAAGCACGCGTTCTTGACCGCTTTATATCGCACTTTCCCGTGATAGAGGTGGTTCACCCTGGGCAAGTACGGTTCTGGTTGTGAGATGCACGGAGGTATTTCAAGGTTCACTTGATAGTGCGAATCGTCTCCAAGAGAAATGCTGAAGCGGTAAAGTCTGAGTTTATTCATAAGCACCCAGTTTCATCTTAATTTATTACCGATGTTCCAGAATGGCGTCGTCCTCCTCTTCGCTCGAAACGTTTCATTGGGCCTGCGCAACGCTTGGAAGATCTCATTGCTCCGCTGTCTCTCTCGTTTGCAGAAACGCAAGAAGATTGCTAGAGAACAAATATCTTTTGCTGAACTCGATGTAACACCGAATAAGAGTTCATCACTGTAATTATTATAATCCATCTTCTGTTTAAAGTGAGAAATGTTGGAATAAATCTTGATGTGGCGTAATGATTAAGGGTGAAGCTTAGAACAAGTTCACAAAAATGGTTCCTTCCTCAGTTGGATTGAAGGATTGAATCTACAGTTTCGATGAAGGCAGTGCCCTTCAAAACTTCAGCGAGACGCGTACAATTCAAAGGGCTGCAGATGCCAAACGGCAGACCACAAGCGGCCAGAGACGATCGATACTAGTGTCTCGGCACGGCGCACGTCCTCCCGTTGCGAAAAGTTTCGCGAAATAAGGCCCTCTTCCTCAAGATTTCCTCCCCTCGTACGGCCCAGTTCCTCATTACTCATCTACTGTGTTCCTGAATTTCTGGGCTTTCAAAGGTTTCCCATTTTCTCTCAATATGCTATCGAGTCCTGGAGGGCAGGGCACATCATTTGTTGGGAGTTTTGGTGGAGCCCTACGAGCGCCCCCCCCCCCTTTCTGGGGGGGGGGGTTCGGTACGACCCCCCCCCCTAACGACCTCCTCGGGGGTGGGGGGGAGGAAGAAACTTCATAAGTTTATGTATAAGTAAGCGCGAAAAATAGAAAAAGTAACAATCCTGAACGAGGCCCCTCGCTTTTTGCTCATTTCTATCCTGATTCAGAAAAGAGAATAGAAAAGAAAGGCCATTAGGTTTCACCCACCTTTCCTCGAGTCAAAACAAACTCTGGTACCTGAATCAATTGCAATTAAAAGAAAAAAAAACAGGAAAATTAAGCCAACTTCTAAAAAGCACTCTGAGCGGTCCAAGCAAAATTGCTGGGGCGCGCTCTGACGCGTATTCGAGTAAACTGATAAGAAGATAAATATTCGATATTCGAATAAACCGAGAAGAAGATAAATATTCGATATTCGAATAAACCGAGAAGAAGATAAACACGAAAGAGTAAATACGAACGAGAGCAAACCAGCCGCAATCAGCTGATTAAAGGCCGAGGTACCGGGGGAGGGATTCTGGGCAGGACCTCCAGCCGCAAGGTGGTTGCAGGTGGTTTGATTGGAGCGCGGATTTTCAGGAAAGTGGGGTGTCTTTAAAGGACCATAACTTCCGTAATAGCGGACCTTAAGAAAAGAAGAACCGCAGTGGGAAGTGGAGGAAGATTTATCTTTCCAAAACATACTAACATGTACATAAAGATCACCGATTTTATGTAGAAATTTGCGTTGGGGAGTATTTAGGTTTATTTTTTGGATAGTTTGCAGCGCGAGTTTTACAGGTTTGAACCGAGATATTTCCCTTGAACCTCAATAGTTTGGGAATCTGAAACCAGTATCGAACTCTGGAAGATTTTCTCTTTCCAAAAACTACTTAAACTATTTCTGAAGTCTCCGGCAGTTCAATGGAGAATAATTACTTGGAGATTAGTGTAGCGAACCACTAAAAACTGTTTAGAAAGTCGGCGTTTCTGTGTACGGTTTCAAGCGAGCGCTTTCGAATAGCCTGAAAAACATGTAGAACGTATCCTGTGGTGGAGCAGGAGCAGGATGTGGTTTGTTTAGCGCCAATCATGCTAACTTTGGATGCGCCGCGCATTGAGGTCCGCGCAGAGGTGATGGGATGGTGATCTGTTTGACGGTACAGTCTGTCGCACGGCGAGCAAAATCTGTCCTGTAGGAGGGTTCAGAGAGGTCCATGGCGAACCTGTGCACTTGTTTACAGTGTTTTCCGTTGCGTATGATGGAGCGTGTCCCTGTCGACGCCGCCAGATTCGTGCTCCGCCAATTGCTGATTCCGATGAAAGGAGACCAACTGCTGGAAAACGTCTGATACGAACGATATGGTAGTCCTGTCGTTTGTCGAAAAAAACAGGTTGGCTCAGCGCCATTGATATTTCCAGTTATTTCGGATTAGTTTGATGAGTGAAAGTTTTGTACTATTTTTTTACATATCCGAGTTCTCTACAAAGCAAATTTCGCTGTACGGGACTCAGCACACTGACCTTTTCGCGCGCTCGTATGGCTACCGCAACTCATTACCGACCCCCCCCTCTTCTGCGTCACATACGACCCCTTGTTCGGGATTCCCCAACCAACGATGTGCCTGCTTGGGGGAGGAGGCGGAGGGGTGGGGGGGTATGGCGCACGTAAAACGGGAAAAATTGGCAAAGTCAACAATCGAATTATTTTTCCATGCGCCGAGCTTAAAATTTGTAAATCAGTCCCAGAACGTCCCAGAGATCATGAAAAAAATGACTAGAGGTGTGCAGGAGATAGGCTTTCGAGATACAAGAACGGCCATGTGTGCGGAACGTGCGCCTAGGTTGGTTTGGAAAAATCGAAAAGCTAGGAATATGATTTGGCAGAAGCAGCACAAGACCGTGCCGGGAGGCGGCTTCCTTTCCCCCTACTGCCTGGCGTCTTACCAGGTCGTCAGGCCCCTCTGACCTAGCATCGGTGTCTGGAGGGGGATGGATCCGCGCCCGGCGCGTGCAGGGCGACTTACGAGCGCTTGCCATAAACTTCGCCACGGTGTGCCACGTCAAATACTGGACGCTTGCTAACCGGCAAACCGGTAGGCCTTACTGCCCTCCCGCTATAGATGCGGGCGCGCACGGGTCACGTACTTGCTCTTAACCCTCCTACCTACGCCTTGTCCTCTGCGCACCTACCTAACATCTGCTCATCCTAAGCTTGCGCGACTATGACTGCTCCAATATTATGGGCTAAACCAACAACCGGCATATTTAAGGACTATTGCCTAAGAAACTGGCGGGCACATACCGTGATAATAATTCGGGAAATGTTGTGGTTCAACCACTATTGCTACATAACAATACACAAACTATCAAATTGATTACCTCTCTACTAATAACAACTAAGAAAGAACGGAGAAGAAAACTACCTAAAAGAAGGTAATGCGTACGCGCCCCTAACTACACTTGACGGGACGAGCCCGCTGCTCAGTGGCGCTACGGGCAACACAGGCAATTAGAACATCTTCCCCCTCCTGGCTGCCCCGGGAAAAAAGGGGTCGGATTGCACCTAAGGCCACGCTAGTGGTTACTGGTATGCGTCGGCGGCTGTAGTAAGTGCGGGCGGCCATTGCGTTGATACTGCTCGTTGATGTAAGAGCGAGCACCAGCCTATAGATAGACGATGACTTGACACTGGAACGGCGAGCGAAACGGAGCGACCAGTCGAGACGACCAGTCGAGGCAGGACGCAGAAGTGACAGACACGCCAGAGTCAATAGCTGACTCTGCGATGCTAGGGTTCTTCGCGCAAGATTCGAACCGTGCAAGGCCCGCCGCGCCCAGCCATAAACGCGACCCTTCAAAAAAGTCGTACGAAAGTCACGACACTGGGGGCGGGCAGAAGACGAAAGGGTCCGGGACTACGCTAGGTACTGCTCCCTCGTTCTTACCTTTGGCGACTACGCCACTAGAAATACACACACAGTTAGTTAGTCCGACGGTAACGACTACTGGGTCTACAGCCAGGGCTTCGTAGGAGTGGAGCTGACGTTTCAGCACGGGGGGGCATTGATTTCACGTTCATACAAATTTTTGTTACCTACATAAACAACAAATATAGCAACAATGTATAACACCACAGACGATTCGCACCGACAGCGATGAAGTGTGACTACGGCATAATACGAGATTTAAACCACAAGATGTTCTTTGACGACGAGTGGCGGATAACTCGCAATTACGACGTAGAGAGCAAAGGGCGCACGGCACAATTGCATTTAACGTATACGCGATGGATGCTTGTATTGACTTTCGAGGCGACACGCAAAGAGAAGGAACACTAGCGCGTGCGTTCCTGTGATTACGGTGTTGAGTTTTGTCTCACACTAAGGGACAATTTTGTGCGAGGGGGAGAGTTTTAACCTCGTTAAGCGAAGGAACCCACGGGTCGGTCAAGGGGAATACGAAAGGAAAACCCAGGGACAAGAGAAAGTAACACAGCGGATCGGTGTCCGCCCCCCCGTCCCCAGGGGAACTACCCGAAGGTGATTAGGCGCTCACTAAGTGAGGAGCGAAGTGGGCTGGGGTTACGATTAGGTGCTGCCTGGCTTACGATGCGATGCGTGACTACAGCTAAAATTTTACTACGTTGACTCACGACTGAAGGGAGGAGTGAGAAGTCACTCCCGTTGCTCTCTCCCCTTCACTCCTTTCCAACTGCATCTCCTCTCTCTGGCGATTCCTCAGGCGACTGGTGGAGTTGTCGCTCGTACGAGTCGTTCCTGCTCGACCATGTGCTCACGAACCACACACGCGATACGGCGGCCCTGCGGCAGACGCGAAAGTAGCTTGTCTGCGCCAGCACATTGTCCGCGGAAGACGTGCTGATTGCGGTAACAAAACGCGGTGTGATGCATGGTCTTCTTACAGCACCTGCACATAACGCGCTCTACGTCTTCCGGGCAGTCGGCGTCTACGTGCGAACCCCCCACGGAAGCAACGCCATCATACAGCGCGTAGTCGCTTAGATCTCTTTCTCAAGGGATGGGTAAGTTGCCGGCAGCATGCGCAGAGTAGGTACCCACCACAGAAAAAGCATCGCGTGCTGCGTGGTCTGGGTGAGGCATCGCCTATGAGGAGCGCGATAAACGGTCCTGAAAAATGGGTCGCCTAAGCCATCCATCCTGAGGGCAAGCAGGAGAAAGGTCTGCACGGGAGGGGCGCTGAGATGGTGAACGCTCCCTATGGTGGTCAGCAGACCGCCTACGCGGAGAGGGTGTTGGCGACGGTGCCGAGTGCGGCGGCGCCTCACCTACGAGGAGTGAGCCCTACGAGGAGGTGAACGTTCGCTAGGCGAACGTACGCGATAAGAATGGTAGTGGTCGCGACCCGCGAGCGAGGGGCAACAGCAGCAGTGGACTAGGTAACAATGACGAAGCCTGTGCCCATGATGGTATGGCTGCAGGCTAAGCGAGCGATCGCGACGACGCGGCGAACTACGGGGAGAACCCTCCTCGCTACGTGGCGAATATTCCTTACGCCGCGAAGAAGTAGGTTGCTGCGAGGGACTACGACTGTGACGACTCCCGCGAGTATGATGTTGCGGGCTGACGCTACGTTCGCGTCGACCACGGGAGGACGCGTCGACGACGTCGGACGGCGCGTCGGCCCTTCTCCCCCGAGGCCGGCTAGGCGTGGAAGCTGACTGATGACGCGTGGGCGAACGGCTATGATGTTGATCGCGATTTGCCTGTCGCCACGCTTCCCTGGATGCGATGGCGTTTTCAATTGCCGACCTAAGGTCCGCGGGCCAATGTCTCGTCATCTCGTCCAGATGTTCTGCGAGTGACTTTTGACGTGGCGCTGGTGTTGAGAATGATGGCATGATAGCTGTGAGACTGGTGGGCCTCGAGAACACAATTACCTGAAAAGGGGTAAGATGGAGTATGCATTATTACGCTATCATGAATTAATGCCACGGGAAGTTATTAACTCGCACTATGTAGGTGTTGTACGCGTAATCGCAAGGAGAAGGGACATAAATGAGTAAATATGACGTGATAAATATGAAGTGGATAAACGAACGCAACGAACGTATGATAAATATGAAATGCGTAAATGGAAACAACAAAAATATGATAAATATGACGTGATAAATATGATGTGGGTAAATACTTAAACCGAAATGGGTTAAATATGACATGAGTAAATGAATTGTTTCAAGTTTAACTATTTCAAGTTTAACTACGATAGAAAGAAAACAAGAAGGAAATAAACTATCTAAAAGAGGAAAAGAAGGAGAACTGCACTATGTGCCATGAAAAGCTACCACTAAGCGTAGTTAATAATAAAACACTTACGCTAAATTAGTAACGATTTAATCTCTGCTGCGGATTAAAATAATCAAGATAAATTAAGCAACACAGCGTAAATAATGTTACAAAGTAAAGGATGTGTTATGTATTCACCATCGAAACGGACCAAGCCAATACCAACCAATACGTTTGGGTGGCGACTACGCAACACAAAAATATACTACCTCATGAGCCGTGGATGAAAGTAATATAAAAAGTGTAGCAAGGTGGGTCGCGATCAGTTTGTGTGCAACTAAGGAAATAAGCAGTGAGTGCGCGAGCGAAAGAGAAAGGGCGAATAGAGAACTACATTAAATGTATAAAGAAGTTGAAATTAAAAGACTACGCAAGAAAAGGCTCACTGCTAAGCGATTCAGTATTTATGCTGCGGGCAAGGGGTATGAAGAAGAAAAGACTACACTGTCGTGCCGGGGGCTCCCCTCACGCCTGGCGTCTTACCAGGTCATCAGGCCCCTCTGACCTAGCATCGGTGTCTGGAGGGGAAAGGATCCGTCCCTCGGCGCGAGGGTTTGCAGGGGACTTACGAGCGCTTGCCTATGCTCGCCACGGTGCTGCCACGCGGGTGCTAAGGAGCTAAGCGCTACCGGTAGGCCCTTACTGCCCCTGCGCTAAATGTACCCTACGGTCATATACCTACTACCCTTCCACCTACGCCCTGTCCTCACTCCCTACCTAAGGATAACTGCTCTTACGGGCGTCCCCTATATCACGCCATTGACATCCTACTGGGACCAACGACCATTGCATCATGACTATACTATGAACTATGATAAAACTATGATGAATAAATATGTGAGAAATGACGTGGTCTAACCACTCTTGCTACACGACAGTACACAAAGTAATTGATAAATTTGCCACTCTACAATAACTGTGAGCAACAATAATGAAATAGAAAACTACTAAAAAAAGAAACTACTAAAAG
>MU912967.1:22258-36923 GCA_036418165.1 Cooperia oncophora
TCTTCTGCATCAGCCAAGAACTGAAAAGCAGCGCTTGTCCCGTCAAGGGAAGCAGCAGCAGCGCCCCCCCCCGCATCACAGAAGGAGGAAAGCCGGCCTTAGCCAGCGATCCGACTGGTACGTTCATAACCTACACGGAAATAGTGCAGCCTGTTTGGACAGCCACTGAAGCAGCCTATAATTTATGCAATCTGTCTTCCTAAAGCGTCTTGCTTTGGAATGCACTACCGCATTCAGCAGTGGAAAAGAGCAACAACCCACAAGGTAGAAGAGGGAAGGAGAACAGGGCTCCGTCAGGCCTCACTACGTAGCAGTAGGACAGAAATAAAAGTGGAAGGATTGGGATCATTTATAAGGGTGCGGACAAGGGTGATCTAGCATTCGTCACGTATGTGCACGTCTTATACTGATAACAAACTCATTGCCACTTTCATCTCCTCCTTGCTGTTGATTGGTGGTCCTTGTTGCTTTATTTCCAGTGCCTCCCTGATCTTTCTTTCAACTGGATCTACCACATTTCTGTGTACGATGGAGCTGCGAAGTTCCGGCGGTCCAGTTGAAAGAAAGGTCAGGGAGGCACAGGAAATAAAGCAACAAGGACCACCAATGTTGCGAGAAGGAGATATTACTCTGAGTGGAGGTGTACTGTCGGATTCCACTACTTATGAGGTGGCTTCCATAGAACAGTACAAACGAGAATGTCAGAACCTTGAGGAGGTGATGAGAAGAACCGTCCGAAGCTAGAGAAGTGCACTCTGGATCAACTACTGCCGAAGTGTACCGACTTATTATCAACTTGTGAAAACGCATAAGTTGGTCAGAAGTGAGCATGGCGATGTGATGGACCTCGGGTCCATCAAAACAAGGCCAATCGTGGCATCCTGTGGCGGCCCAACGGACAGAATAAGCTGGTTTCTGCAGCGCATCCTCTGTCCCCTGCTTTCATATGTTCACCATCACCTCAAGAACGTGAAGCAATTCCTGGAGCAACTTACGACAGTGCAACTTCTGCGATAAACCACGGTTGGAATACGAAAGTTTTGATGTTGTTGCACTTTACACCAATTGACGTACAAAGAGCTGTAGAGGCCTGTATGCGTCTTTTACGCCTCCACCACCAACAACTCCAGCTCTTTGGCCTCCATGTCGAGGACATTGGTGAGCTCCTTCGGAACGTGGTTAGGCTGAACATATTTCGCTTTAGGAAACTCTATTACAAGCAGACGAGAGGACTCGCTATGGGAAGGGCATTGAAAGAGCGTCTGGAGTTCTGTACTTCGGACGATACCAACGACATTTTTATTGTCGGAAGATCAGGGACTGCACTACGACGGACATTTGGAAAGCTGAACGGGATGTGTCAATCAATAAAGTTGACAGCCGAGCGCCCTTCCCCAGACGGTTTTCTCCCATTTCTGAATACCAAAGTCAAGATTTCGGAAGGTCAGATCAACACCATGTGGTATAAGAAGTTGGCATCCCAGAACATCCTCATTCACGCGAGAAGTTGCCATCCTCTTTACATGAAAGTGAATGTAGTCCGCCACATGGTTACGACATCACATGAGCTGACCTCCACGAATCACGAACAAATGGAGACAGAAGTGAAGAACATCTTGCGGCAAAACGGATATGAAAATCGGCAGCTCCGATGCTGGAGGCCTTTCAGATCACCTTATGGCACTCCACTCGTGTTACCTTTCATCAGCGACTCGTTCGCTATTGATGTTAATCGCGTCGTAAGACGATCACGGCTCCCTATAAGCCTGGTATCCGATCACCTCTTAACCTTACGACGACTTTCTTCGCGACCATACGAGAGTCGTTGCGAAGAGCTAGTGTGATCTGTGGAGAACATAAGGTGTGTCAGGAAAAGTGTGTGGTGTACAAGGTGGTGTGCCTCTCATGTCACGAGTTTTACATAGGAGAAACATCGAGGCCACTTCACAAGAGAATGGAGGAACATCTAAGAGCTTTGCGGAGCCCACAGAGCTACCCGGAGAACGACACCGCACACTAAAAGAAGACCGCCGGAACTTCGCATCTCCATCGTACACAGAAATGTGGTAGATCCAGTTGAAAGAAAGATCAGGGAGGCACTGGAAATAAAGCAACAAGGACCACCCATCAACAGCAAGAGGAGATGAAAGTGGCAATGAGTTTGTTATCAGTATAAGACGTGCACAATGGAGACATACGTGACGAATGCTAGATCACCCTTGTCCGCACCCTTATAAATGATCCCAATCCTTCCACTTTTATTTCTGTCCTACTGCTACGTAGTGAGGCCTGACGGAGCCCTGTTCTCCTTCCCTCTTCTACCTTGTGGGTTGTTGCTCTTTTCACTGTATTAGTGCTGTAACATTGTGAGGGTATATGCTGTTTGATTTAAGATCGAGTGACCTGACGAAGGGCTTATGCCCGAAACGTTGTCATATGATAAAGAGTTAACGAAGAGAAGAGCTCGCCGTTCCTGTGATTACAGCAAGTACTTACAACTATCCGATATTCTACATTGCGCAGGATTGCCTCTCTTCTCCTTATTGTAGTATTTTAGTATGAAGTTATGATCGTAATCAATCGGAGTTCCTCACAGTCCTGTGTATACCGATTACCTTTAGTATTTAGTAACCTTACCTAGCCTATTAGTCTTGGTTTTTTGACGTGGTCCACTATTGCTATCCATTTCTCCTTTCGTCGCTATATATGTATATGCTCAATTATCGATGTTCATTATGAAGAGTAGCTCAGTAAATCAGTATCCCCTTATACCTGCCGCTATCGGTCGTCGTGCTCATTAGTGTAGTCCTACGCTGTTGTAAGCCATCGGGCAAAAACTTGATTCTCAGTCCATCGATAATATTCGTAGTCGCCACTCTTGTCGGATATAATCAATCAATACGTAACCTGCCTCACGCCTGCCAATCAATAGGGAACCGCGTCGCAGACGCACGCTAGGTCAGGGAAAGTTTAGGCCCTAGTCAGTTATCGCCGCATGTCAGCAAGCTTCACACTTCTTGAGAATCCCGACGCGCTCTCTTCCCCTCATAGGTGCACCGGGCATCTGGAATCCCGGATTTTCTTGCTGACTCTCGATCGATGCATACTCGCCTCCGAGCGATTGGAGAGTCACGACAGGGTGTACCAGGCTGCGTGATTAGGCTATGCGAATCCTCCTATTTCCCAAGACCCCCCTGAAACACAGGCGGTCAGCTCCGATCGACACCCGCCTATGAATGCCAGGGCAATTCAATTAGGTTTACAAGGGAATGGGAAGAGGGTCGTACAAGAGAAAGAACTTTCGGGGCGACCCAAAAGAACCCTCAACGGCAGCATTTGCTCTAAAGGCTGCTTCCTTGACCATGGCATTCGGGTGCTACTGCAACTGCTTTTCTGCTGTTCACACTTGTCCCTGATTGCGGCCAAAACAGTTTTGATTGCCGTCAGTAAACGTGCTGGAATGATCTCGAACGTTACAGTGTTTGCGCATATTTTAGTGTTGAAGACCTACTAGATCATCGAAATCTCATTATCATCATTACGCCCCTCTTTCTGTCATTACGTCCTTTTCGCTATTAGGATTTCCATTTATAATTTTTCAGCTGGCACTCACTGTGATTTATCGTCGGCTTGTGGGTGGGGCATAGGTCATGTCATGTAAGACGCCCGCTCACTTTCCAGGACAAGATGTAGCTGCGAATCCCTCTCACAACAAACGATTCTCATAAATCAGGGCTTAACAGTCCGGTCTTTAAAATATCACGAATAAAAATGCAGCATACCAGTTGGGCAGCAACTGCCGTTGACAAAGAACCGCTCTCTCAAGCAATCGTATCCTTTTCTGTTGCATTCGAATTTATTATGGCATGATGCCAGAACTGGATATGGGTTGAGCTCAGAAATCAGCGGTATATCATCCTCCTTTCTACAAGGTTCTGAAACCAGTCGTTACAGTGAAATAAAGTAGTCGGCACTGATCCAGGAATTGCTATTTACTCCACACTTTAGAGTGCTGTTCGCTTGGGGTACTGGGGTGCTCCAAGGGGGGGGGATTGAGCTGGGTTCAGCAGTGCCCTTGTATTTGTAGAAAGTATAAATCTTCACTGCGAGCCAGAGTGTTGCTTCAACATTAGAGCTGACGGGTAGCCCTCCTCCTCCCCCAACCGACCGCTGTCACTCCTATTCTGATCGTGACTTGCTTTCAAACCCGTTAGAACATTTTCCGCTACAGGAAGCATGAAACATACCGCAGAGCTTTAGCTGAAAATTCTCAGTTCAAAAACTCGTTTGATAAAAAAAAGTAAATTGAAGTAGGACGGGTTTTTCTTGTCTCAAAAGGTTACTCATTACTATTTGCTTCTGTCCTTGAGACTATTCCCGCGATTAAAAGGTTCGCGATATGCCTCTGTGCTTCGGCATCAGTAACCGCACTCGTAGAGAAAGTACCATTGTCGTCACTCGAAGCGGCGAGATAAAGAAGCTAGAGACGCGTGATTATTGCAACCATTGCAACCACGATTACTTTCACTCTGCAAGACAACGGCTTACAAGCGGAATTGCGCATAGCGTTGCCTGGAGCATCGTAGGGTGATTCCCCATGTTCCAGCCGAGGACTGGTTGCACGGCGAGTCCTGCTGAGTGGGCTTGTCTGACGTTCGACAAGCTCGTCCAAGGCGCCAGTCTCACTTGCTAGGGGGGGTGGTCTCTGTTCAGGATGTTTCCAAAATTTTTCACTTCTTTCTCTACTGGGGAGTTACTTGCGAGCTACTGGTTCATGAATTAGCATCTACTCCCCATGACACCTGATCGTGGGAATTGTCTTTAATTATATCGTCTATGTATTAGGAATCATACTTGTCGCACAGCAAACTCCAATCGAATCGTTATCCTCCTCGTTTTTAATACATTGCACACGCACTGGACATTCATAATCAGTTTTGCATGTCATTATCCCCTCACGATTGCTGACAGGAATACCGCGTTCGCAGAGCGCTGAAAGAAAACGTTTACTACTAGTTACGGCTATAACTGACTCAACGCTTACCAGCGGGCATTCCTCGGGCTCATGCTAGAGGTATGCTAGAGTATTCGAAACCCCACACCAACAAAGAAATAGTCAAGATCAGACGCCGTACGCGCCAAGCATTTGTGCGCGGTAAGAGCTCATCCACCGCATGAAAAGTCTTCATAATTCGCGATGACGCGCGCCGACGTACCGTAATACGCCACCACTGCAATGGCGTCCCAATCCTCAGAAGAGAGCGCAGCCGCAGCAGGTATTGATCAGCGCCGGGAGCTTGTGTTTTGAGAAAGTATAGGATAACAGGAACTAAGGAACAACAGCGACATCGGTCAGGCAAAACCTTCGATTGAAGATGATGTGGTCGATCTCGTTATGGAATTGTCCACCAGGAGACTCCCATGTCCAGCGTAGAGAGTAGGGCTTCTGGAACTGCGAGTTACCATGGATGGTATGGGTCGACATGATAAACTCAGACAGCCTTTCACCCTGCTCATTCCACTCCGTTCCGTGAGTTCCGATGTGAAGTTCTTCAGCCGTTCTTCTTGGTCCGATCTTAGCGTTGAAATCGATGACCTTGAAGAAGGTATGATCTTCCTTGTAGAACTTCTCCAATTCCATATAGAACGCTTCGAGCTCATCGTCGTAGCTTGATGTTGGTGCGTAGGCGACGAAGATTGTCAAAGCTGGAGTTGAACCACATCTTCTCAATCGCAAACGTCCGATTCGGGTCGTCAGATTTTCGTACGAATCGATGTTCATGGCCAAGTGCGTGTTGACGAGGACGCCCACACCGCCAACGCCTCTGCTGTCGCATGTTCAGTTCTTCTCCAGTCTCGTATACGGCGTGTAGCGGGCGATGCCTCCTCGTCTCGGTCAGTCCGATGACGTCGTACTTGATCTTCCTGGCTTGCAACATCAGATCTTCGATGTGAGCTTCCGATGCAAGCGTCCGTGCGTTGAAAGTACAGATCGTCATCCTAGTCCTGGGCGACTTAAATCTCCGTTGGCCCTGTGATTCTTGCAGCCTCGCCCGAGCGGTCCCAGCCGACGTCGCCCTGTCGGTGGTTCCCTCAGGTTCAGGGGAATGAGGCCCATATTTACTGCTGTTTTCGGCGTGAAAAAATAGGACAAGAAGGGAGTTGGCGCTGCCTTCAAACATTTTGGCACCGCTCCATTCTTCCGTACTCTCCCGAGCAACAGCGGCAGTTGCCGATCGATACCAGTATGTGGCTGCGTTCTCCCTTCTGTGGCACGTTTGCCGCTTCTGTGGCTGGTTAGAGCGCGTGACAGCGCGGCAACGCGAACCATGAACGCTGGCTGGCATAACAATGTCATCGTCTGCAGGCCTGAAGACAAGAACCAAAACTTACTCGGTAATGGGCAGCAGTAACCACCAGTTTCGTTTATGCTGCGGGAGCAGCTATAGAATGATGGGCAGTCCTTTTCTTTTGTACACTGCCAGTATCCCCGTAATCTGGAGTACATTGCAATCCCGTGGTCACACAACTCTGAAATATTATTTTCAATCTTGCGCAGTTCATGAGTAAACACGAAACTGGGCAAGGGTAGAGGTAAGGGTGGTGCATTAGCTCCGTCACCAGCACGTTACGTCCTTAACACGCATTTCGTCGCCGCGACAGTGAAACACCCTTGTGCTCGCGGATCGAGTTATCTTGCCCAAGGGAGGCCTCTGCACATCTCACGATCGCGGGATGTGCCATTAGCTTCAACTTCAAGGTCAGCTCCAGAAGACCAAATATTTTCCCATGAAGCGAACTCTGCGATGACGTGGGACTAACGCTTGGGAGATTTCTTGTGGAACGAGTGAAAAATTCGAGTTCGGCAGTGAATGAATCAGCTCTATCAACACCGTTCACGTGCGGGATACAACATCATGCTATGTAATCAACCTAGCATCTTCCCAGGTTTTCCCAACTTCCTACTAGTTTTTTCAGTCATTTTTCCAGTTTTTCGAGCCACGGGATCTATCCAGCACTTGCTGTGCGCTGCCCTGGTCCAACAGTTATCCCTGATGCGCTGCCGAGCGCGCACCAGTCGTCCGGCATCTCTATACCGACCTACCATTGAAAGACAAAGCCCGCGCTCATTTGCCATCTTAGATAGTGAATTTAGGCTTCGCATAAAAAGGACAAGGTTTAGAGTAAAACAATAGTGAAGGAAAAAGCAGAAAAAACATGCCCAATGACCTAAATAGGACCCCATTACAATCCTAGTTTGTACGTGCATACGATGGGGAAACAGCGCTTATGGACGAGCGTTCCACGTTATTGGTTCGCTGTGCCAGAAATAGGTGTGGCGCCACGTTTGAAAGACTGACCTTTAATATTCTTATTTTTTCAGTGAATTCATCGTATCATTATGTTTCTTTGTTCTTTTTGAGTTTGTTTTGCTTTTCACTTTCAAATGATGCTATTTCCTTCCAACTTTTCGTGCACTTTGCAATACAATACTTTTTGCAGTACATTTCCAGTTTTACCACTCCGCGCGCTCAGCTGACTCAATACAACCCTACGTCCGTACAAATAACGAAGCCGCTTAGATTTTCATGCTTTTCTCGTCCCACAACTTGGTTTTCACTGAAGGGCGGCGCTTGGGAGGCGGAGTCACTGGAAAAAAGGAGGAACCACTGGACCTATTTTGCCTTATAGCGCCCCTCCCCTGCACTTTTTTGCCGCGAAAACGGTACAGGGTTGTTCGTCGCGGACCGCACTATCCTCCCGATGCCATATTTTCATCTTCGATACTTGATCGCGGACCGTTCCTTTAAGAGCTTTCTCCTTGCCTATGTTAGAGCTTTTCTTGAATTCTCTACGAGATCGGACCACCCTTTACTTCACGAGACATTCTCAGGTTGATTCCGATGTATTCAAGGTCGCAATGTCGCGACAAGATGCAAAGCCCCAGAAAAGTCATCAAGTAACGTCTACACTAATTCATACACTGCTGAAGAGGCTTCGTTTTCAACAACACTGACGAATAGTATTGGGTTGGCGGGAAAATTCTGTCATATTTTTCAAATTAGGCTTTCTTTTTATAGAGAGGCGTATAAGATCAAAATTATACAGCAACCTTACTACTGCGATGTTTTTGCCAGTTTTTGAGCCCTTATGGATGCCATCGCTTCACAATGCAGGCCGGCGCGACGCAAAGTTGGACATCATCTCAATTTTGACTTGGGCTCGGGTCGTGAAGGTTTTCTTGTCCATATAACGGGTAAGTCGGAAGACAACCAGCTCTTAGAAGGGCCAATGTCTGGGCTACGCCGGTGCAGGGAGTGCTATTCAGCTTTATTGCATGAGCTTTCGCTCAAGTTCTCTTGGAGGGACTAGGCTGCACTATCATTTAAAGGCGGACTGTGCGGACAAAATTTTCTCCCTCGATTCGCTTCAGATCTCTAGCTGCTTCGCGTACGGATTGACGCGAGGGAGGGGCCTCTTCATCCAGTAGTTTCACGATCTGCAGCTCCTTCAAGCTGAGTTCACAGATAACCCAAACCTCACTTCGTCATCAAAACTGTAGGCTCCCGCTTTGAAGCATTAGCGTCGTGGAAGGTTGTCCGATAATTGAGGGCATCGTCCTTATTCAGCTCCATTATTTTGGCATCGGCAGCTATCATGCTAGCGTCAGGGTGGTAAAAAAGGGTATGAAGAGGAGCTTCGAGGGGTCGGTGCCCACGGTAAAGGATAACATCTTGCCTGTACTGCAGAAGAAGAAGGAGCAGGAGTTAAGTGAACGGTACTAATAGAAAGATCATTCCTTGATGTATAACTGCTCACATTACCGGCCACCCCTCTTCAAGTAATGGGCAGGTATTTTCGGTTCAGAAAAAGTATGACAGAACTTTCCCAGAAACAATAATCGCCAATACAATCGCGTCGTGGGAGTGGACCACTATTCCGAGAGGTGAAAAGTCTAGTAGAGGCTGAGGACAGAGATCTGAAGAAAACCTGCTGAAAGCGTTGCTCCGTCACTACGCTAGTACTGAGAAAAAATTGGCCCCGTTCTGCAGGGGTGTGGAAGAGGAAATTAATCCATCGATCCTACTATATATAAATTCCCCCGTCCGCTGTATGTGTGTGTGTGTGTGTGTCTGTGTGTGTGCGTCTGTCTGTCTGTCACGAAATTCATAGCGAGCGTCGCAGAAAAGATAGGATGACAGTTCCAAGAAGTGATATACATGGCAGGACGGGAACACTTTTGGTGGGTGTCAGGAGGTGATAACACTTGATAAGATACGATAAGGGGCCGTAGAAGGGGAGGGTGACTGAATTCGTAGCGCAAGTTGCAGCAGGTGTGGGACCGTGATTTCAAGGAGTGATATACATGGCAGGACGGGAACACTTTTGATGGGTGACAGGAGGTGATGACACTTGATAAGATTCGATAAGGGGCCTTAGAAGGGGGGGGTGACCGAAATCGTAGCGCAAGTTGCAGCAGCTGCGGGACCGTGATTTCAAGGAGTGATATACATGGCAGGACGGGAACACTTTTGATGGGTGACAGGAGGTGATAACACTTGATAAGATTCGATAAGGGGCCTTAAAAGGGGAGGGTGACCGAATTCGTGGCAAGTTGCAGCAACGGCGGGACCATGATTTCAAGTACTGATATGCCGTAGGGTGGGGCTGGCAGAAGCTGATAACAGTTGATAAGATACGATAAGCGGCCTCGGAAGGGAGGGTCATCAGATTCGTAACGCAGGTTACAGCAACAGTGGGACCTCTGATCCGAGAGGCGATACAGGGTGATATGATAGTGATACGGGACGGGAGTGTTATTGGCGGGTACGGAAGTGATAGGAGCTAAAATTGACAAGGTAGCATGGGAAAATCCGCTTCACCGCTCACAACAACAATGCGATCGATATGACTCAAGTATAACGATCTCAGTGATTCCAACAGAACTCATTCCTCACTGCTTATTAGTAACGACATCGTGTACGACCGCTAAGCCAGCTCTATTCCAAATGCATGTGGTTTGTTTACAGAGATGTTATGAACAGCAGCAACTGACTTTATCACTCTTACCACAATTATCTTCCATCAGCAACTTCAGTGAGGGCCATTTAAAGGGTTCCACTGCTGAATGCGGTAGTGCATTCCAAAGCAAGACGCTTTAGGAAGACAGATTGCATAAATTATAGGCTGCTTCAGTGGCTGTCCAAACAGGCTGCACTATTTCCGTGTAGGTTATGAACGTACCAGTCGGATCGCTGGCTAAGGCCGGCTTTCCTCCTTCTGTGATGCGGGGGGGGGGCGCTGCTGCTGCTTCTGCGCCTTGACGGAACAAGCGCTGCTTTTCAGTTCTTGGCTGATGCAGAAGATTCCTTTGAACAGTGTGGTTGGTCAACGATCCTTAACTTAGCACGCGGCAAATCCGCATGGCCGGCGAAGCCGGGCCATGTCACAGAAGGAGGAGCGCCCGGCGACAGCCGGGCGATCCGACTGGTTACTAATAATCGATCAATCAACAATCCGTCGTGAGCTACCCTCTCAGTCGATGTCTTTCAGACCGTTGGACTTGTTCACTCCAAATCATTTAGGGGTACCAAGATTTCAAATTTGTTTTAGTTCGGGTTCATACTATCTTTGCACTGAAACTGTCGCAGATTTTCATTCTTATGCTTCAAAAAGTCCAAGTGGAAACTCACTTTCGTACACGAAGTCGTCTGCATATCTAACACTGTTGTTTTCAACTCTCATTCTGAACCGCACCAGCCATGGCTTAAAACTGCTGGATTTAATACGAAGCACAACAGAATGCAAAGACTGTCCGTACCAAAAGGGAATATGGGCGCTGTTTATCGACGGGGGGGGGCATTTTGTATTATAATTGCTTCCCTGGTTCCGGTTTACAAATCTCACTCTGGTAAAACTTGTGAACGCTTGTGAAGCTGGAGCAAGATCGTCTAGCCACCATCCTAAAACGTGTCAACTCGAAAAAAGGGTACCTAGATGGGTTGGCAAATCTATGAAAAGCAGAATGCCCCCCCCCCGTCGATAAGCGGCGCCGGGAATATGCGTTAATTGGTACCTATTAGGAGCCGCAGTCAGATGAAACTGACGACAGGGGGGAGGCAAAAAAATCACTTTTCTTCATTGACTTTCGAGGCGCTATAAATTACACTTTATTAAATTCTCATCGGACATTTTCACCACCATATTAAAGAGCATATTAAATACTATCATGACACTCCGCCACAGCCTTCTGGACGAGCGCCATCGAGAGATTCTGGCACGCGACCGCGATGTGGTGCCTGAGATCAGCGAGATAGTCGATTTCTCCGCCACCGTAGACCACCCTATTGAACTCCGCCCGGGTAATTGAGGGGATTCAGGTCAGGTGACCTACTTGGATATTCCATCTTCTTTAGGTACTCAGCCCCCTTCCATTCCAAGTAGGCGAGAGTTTCTCCAACGTGTGGTGGCACCCAATGCTGTAGCAGTACAAAGTTTCCAAGAAGGTACGGACGACGACATGTGAGGAGGATATTCTTCACGAGTTGCTCAATGTAACCGCCAGCGCTCACCTTATGTCCGGGGTCCACGAAGAAAATATTGGTCTTTCCATTCCAGGTACGTCCGGTCCATACCATCAACCCGCGCCTTGGCGACTGTGGTGAAGATGATGTCCTAGACCGTGGCGACGTTGTCGGAGCTGCTCGATGTTGGAGGTCTTCCAGATCGAGAGTACTGGTCTCCAGGTAGCTATCCATGGGTGACTCCATACTAGAAGTTTCGCAGCTGTTTGGAGGTGAATTCCAAAGGTCTTCTCCAGTCAGGCTGCGACTGGAGATGACTTCATATTTTGGTGTACATGAAGGTGATGGGCGAGAGCCAGCTCCTGCTTATAGAGGAACATCTTGGGTATCTTCCGCCCTGGTACTCGTATCCACGTCCTCTGTCTGGGCAGCGAAAACTTTGCTGATATGTGACTCGGTCGAAGTGACTTTTTTTGGCCCTCTCCCCTGTGTGGATCTACACGGTGAACATTGTTTGTCCCCCCACACATCCCGGGGGATAGATCAGCGTGACGGCGTACTTCATTGAAAGATGTGCTGTACACTCACATTCGAAGATCCCGGTCTTTGCTGTATATGAGGTGAACGGGGAGTAACAAGAGAATCGTAATTCGCTGCGCCAGTGGTCGCCGCGTGCGACGTCGCGCTCGCCAATGATCGTAGGTTATACTGGTCAAGATTAGACAATGTTTGACCTTAAACATACATAAATGTAAACGGTATCCTAGTCTAATGAAATTCGATGCTCCAGTCGGAAGGCTAATGCAAGTTAAGAAAGCGTCGCGCCCATCGCCGCGTGCGACGAAGCGGCAGACTTACGATTCTCTTGTCCGTCTCCCTTCCTACTAGGTTAAAACTAACTGTCGAGGATAATACTAACTGGATGACATCTGGGTCTCCACCTGCACCAAAACACCTGGCACGTGACATGCGGCGCTACCATCAGCATATCTAGCCAAGCCAGTCGCGCATCTTGCGCATGGGCCTCTGTCCGCTACACTATGATAGGGTAGAAAAGTTTCAAAGACAGTTGCCACGATGATTTTATGCTCGGTTAAATGCTAGTAGGGCGCTATATAGTGGGGAAATGGCGAAAGAACGGAGTGAAACGGTCAAAATCCTGCGAAGAAAGAGCCTCCGTTCTCAATGTGTTCAAAATCAATTTTGGACGAGTTTCCCGTAGGCATCTTGCCAATAACCGCTACCGAAGGTACGGCTGCATATGTGTACTCATATATCCATGCAGCATCACGGCCGCTTCATACCAATCCCTTCGCTTCATAATTTGCTTAGCAAATGAATCGATTAGAGCGTCAGGAACGGTCGTCCATTTGTGGGCGGGCGGGCGTGGCGGGCGTTGGGTCGGAATGTTGTGGCTTGATAGGGCCCTTCCTTGGAAAAGGCATTATGCAGCGCCTGCTCAGGGTCGCGGAATTCCGTCCTGCCAGGCGTATTAATCCTACTCGTCTTGGGGGATTTATCGTGCCAACTGCCTTTAACTTGCTGAAAGCATTCATCTGACGAGTTCATTGGAGAGCAGTGCTGCATGGGGTACTGTTTGTGTATTCGAAAAGCGTGAGCGAAAGCCTCATGGATACGCTGTACGCACACTTGTGCACGCTTGATAGATCCTTGCCATGCGGAAGGTGGAGAGGTCCGCAGATGTAGAAATGTGTCACGTTCGAAAGTACGCAGAAATGAAACTGGGGGATTCTGACAACTCAAAGCCGCCTCGGACTTCACCCGTTTTTCACAGCATAAGTTACGGCACAACGATACAGCAAGATCTAGCAGCGAACATGTTGGCAGGCTGTCGAAAGTACCCTCAAGAAAGGAATAGAACAAGGAAAAGTGAGAGGCTACGGACAACTAGCGAGTTGGACTATGGTTTGGGGTATGCCTGGGTGGAGTACGGGACACATCTCAACAACTATTACCCTCCACTTCGTTTCGGGGCACTGGTGAAGAAAGTGGCCCATTCCGAAGCTTAATGGTGAAGATCAGGATCCCTGGACATGACTGTACAGCTTATCTTCAAGCCAGTTCTGAAGCCTGCAATGCTAGGAAGACTCACTTCGGGTGGTGGTTCTGTCGTGTTCAGCTCGGCACTTGTCTCGTTGAGGGTCGTGGCTCGTTCAACTTGCGATATGACCGCCGGGATGAGTACCACCGTCCACATCCATAACCACATCCGTGTTAGGAGACAGTCGGCTAGGTTGTGTAGAGTTGGAATGAGACTTACCTGGTAGCAAGATCCTCGGTATCAATCAAGGTAAGTCGATGATAAGCGCTGTTGTAATCGTATCACATTTACCTTGATAACGGTTATCGCTCCCTTTATATGTCGCTGGGACGAGTTAGAACAGTGCTGTGCTGGGAGACGCTACAACGCACATGAGTAGTCACACTTGACTTCGCATGAGCAGGTCTTTCCACCTGATGAGCTCCTAACATTCCAGCGTGAAACACTCCTTTGTAACAGAAGAAACGGAGCAATATAGCCATCACCAGTGCCCGAAACTCAGTGGGATTCAACATGGATTCAAAAGCTTTATGGCGGTTGAGATCAATTGTTGACAACATACAGACGCTGTGCGCGTTCATTTGATGTTCAGGCGCCTTTATGGACATGGTAGTCCTGCCCGCAAACATGGAGGAGGCACTAGTTTCGTAGCTCAGAAATACGTAAGGAAAGCGATGCCCCTTCGTGAAGAGACAGCCGCCTCGCCCACTTACTGCCGTTACTGAACGCCTAAGGCTGTCTTCATGCCTGCGGCAGCGTCCACCAGCGACTAGCAGCGTACCAGCGACCACTAGCGTTCCGAGCGACCGGCAGCGTCAGCAACTAGGAAAGTATAGATGGTCCAGATCTAGCAACCAAGGCGTCTACCAGCGTCCACCAGCAACTATCAGCTGTCTGCTACCCTTCTGTCGCCCCATGTTCTCTACTCCTGGACGCTGCTAGTCGCTAGATTGATACCTACGCTTTCCTAGCCCTCAAGATGCAGCTGATCGTTGGTGAACTCTGGTGGTTGCTGGTGGACGCTGGTAGACGCTAGATCGATATTTATACTTTCCTAGTCGCTGACGTTGCAGGACGC
>MU912969.1:0-30174 GCA_036418165.1 Cooperia oncophora
TTTGAAAAGTGTCCGATTTGGTTTGAAAAGTGTCCGATTTGGTTTGAAAAGTGTCCGATTTGGTTTGAAAAGTGTCCGATTTGGTTTGAAAAGTGTCCGATTTGATTTGAAAAGTGTCCGATTTGATTTGAAAAGTGTCCGATTTGGTTTGAAAAGTGTCCGATTTGATTTGAAAAGTGTCCGATTTGGTTTGAAAAGTGTCCGATTTAAAGTGAAAATGGTATATATAGTAGGATGGTTCCCTGCATTTCCACAACAGGGATGTGAAGAAGACAACAGTAGTTGCCATCTAGGGCACCGCTACTACAAATGTGATCCCACTCCTTCTTTCAGAGTGTTGTGCCGGTCAGCCCATATCGGCAGTTACAGGGCTGAAGTTTGCTTGTTTGTGAATTGATTCTCCTAAATGATAACTGCGCTCGTCGCCGAGTAGTGGTGTGAAAGCTATCACAAAGCTATTGATGATTTGCGGGCAAGACACTCTTGGTTTGCTGTGAATTTCAGAGTATTGTTCAGCCGTCTTTAAAGTGCATCAACTCCGAATCTAAAATGAATTCTGAAGAATTTGTGCCGTGCCCGCTTGTGTCTCCTATCAGTTAGACAATGGAGGGGGGGGGGCGGAAGGGGCAGTTTGCAGTTTTGCTACTTCAGATCGACCTGTCGACCTATTAGAGGGTCATTTGTGAGCTTACAAGGGCTGACAAGTTTCACCATGGTGGCTCAATGAGCTTGCTCCAGCTTCACAAGAGTCTTCCAAAGCGGAACCTGCGAAGCAGCGAAAATGCAAAATACCCCACCCCACCCGCGTCGCCGAACTGCGTCAATTAGAGTCTGTTGAACCATCACAATTCAGCAGTCCGTAATGCATTGTATAACTAGTAGCAAATCCAACGCCATCAGTATCCTCTAGCTCCGGAGTTATGAAAACGCGGACTGCTCCAAAGCTTCAAGCCCCACGAAATGTTATTTTCATAGTAGGAATGGAACTGAAATTAGCACATGAAAGGAAAACAAATACATCACGCGCCAAGAAATTGAAAAGGAATATCGGGACTCGCGGTGATGAACAAATTGGGTAAACGCCGCTTGCTGACCTTGATACGTGAGTGCTCGAGAGGTCGCGAATCTATTGAAATGCGTGTCTATCGCTCGGTCCCCCCTCCACCAAGTTACAGCGAAAAAATTGATTGTGTACCAAATTTAGGGTGCTATCTGCCGCAGTTAGCTGGGCCGATTATTTCAGCTGCAAAGCTCTAAATCCAGCACGGTAGACGAGAACTCATGAAGCTTCCCATAGCAGATTCCCGTTGTGTACAAGCAAAAGGATATCGTCTTTGTAGCAATTCATTTGAGTTATAACTTAAAAAGAAACCAACTCTCTGAAGCATCGTCGCTTTGAAGTTGATCAGTAGCAAAATAACAAATAATACAGGATATTACAATCACAAAATAGGCAACGGAACCAACACTGAGTAGTTAGTTCATAAAAGGTAAGGTAGATCCAGTTCCAGGTATCTAATTAAAATATCAGCAGAAACTCATGATTTATGGCAATTCAAATCAGCCTTTCAAGACGAATGCAGACCAGGCCTCTTCTCGATATCTGGTGAGCTCTTGGATGGGATTGGCATTCGATGTCACTCCTCGCCCAACTATTACGATGTCGTTTTGTTGACGGGTAATGGCCTGAACTGTGAATTTAGTACACGGTTCTCCATCAGCCTAATTTTCATCATTCAAATCATTAAATCATCATTCAAATTAAGGTACCATCACATTACGCTTTATCTTGTAATTGCCTCTAAGGTCATTACGCCGGCGCAAGAATAGCGTGAGACACCGCTTCTTTTAGGCTGCGTTCATACTTTGCGGCAGCGTACGCAAACGTTTCCAGCGTTCGCCTGCGGCAGTAACAAGGCAAGGATCGATCTAGCGTGTGGCAGCGGCACCAGAGTGCGCTAGTGTAACGCTAGAATACTCTAGCATGACACTAGCGCACGCTAGCGTAACGAGGCAAGGAAGGTATAGGTATCGATCTGGCGTTTTTAGCCTTTCACTATCGTTTGCAGCGTTTCACTAGCGTTCGCAGCGGCGGGGAGTAGAGACTATGGGAGAGTAGGAGAGTAGAAAACAGCTCCACTAAGCGTGCTGTGAAATTGCGGCGTGTGTAGCCGCAGCGCACCACTGATACCGTACACTAAATTGGTTAAATTGCATAATGCAATGGTCGAATTGCATGACGCATCAATGCAAAGCATGGACCGATGATTACCATCAGGGTACAGGTATCCCTGATTACCATTATCGTTACGATGAGCGTGGAACCATTTAGGATCCTTCATAAGAATGAGCATGTATTTGTCAGCCGTATACTCACCAGGAGGCGGAGGTGGTGTAGTGACAAGTGGCGCGCTTACCACTCGCGCGGCGCCGCGTTCGAATCCCGGTCGACACCCGCCCAGGCCAACCAAGCCTTCTACCCTGTGAGGACGGTAAATTGGTACCAGATTCGTCTGGGAGGATAAAACACTGACTTGTACATCGGCTGGCCCCCGCAAGTAATTGTATAGGCCACATCGCATTCAATAAGCCACTACGATTCTGAATGGAAGTAGAATGCGTGCCGCATCCCACAAAGGGATTAATTAACGGCGAAGACTTTACCCTTTACCCTTTTATACTCATCAGAGACCGTTTCCCAGAACAATCTCCTACAGATGAGTTCTAGAAAAGGATATGGTACCTGCAAAAGCCAGCGTTTTCATATCCCGGTGCGACAATGTAAAAAAAAACATTCCGTTCCAACAGTTGAACCTCACAATTATGCAATTCAACTAATTTAGTGTATGGTAGTAGAAACGGTGCGGCTGCACACCCCGCAGTTACGCCACGCCCAATCGACCTGTTTTTACTCTCTCGCTCCCCCATAGTCTCTACTCCCCACCGCTGCAAACGGGTCTCAGGATATCTGTCAACCGCAGAGCCTTCCTCTTCCTTCGTCTTTCCTTCTTTTTCTTCCTTTCTTTTCCATCCTCCTTCCTTGCCTTCGTTCCTCTGAATGCCCGAACAGAAGACGCGATGAGAAAACATTTCTGGACCATCACAGCGAGAGCATCCGGTGGACAGATGTCTTGTAATCCTGCAAACGCTAGTGAAACGCTACAAACGCTAGCCTAGGCTGGATCAATATCCATCCTTTCCTTGCCACTGCCGCTGCCGAACGCTGGAAACGTTAGCGTACGCTGCCGTAAGGTATGAACGCAGCCTTACTCCATACCGTGAAGTGTATCATTGCCAGCTGCCATTCATACTACGGGACTTAACAGAGGTACGGCAAAGCAAGGAAGGTGACTATACACGAACAAGATGGTTCGGTGCACAGCTTAGAACTGTGAGATTACCTCCACTCGACAAGCTAGATAGTCCGCCGGTTCCTTATTTCCCCTCTCGTCATTTGATAAGAGATACGCAGGCCATGGTCACGCCATACTGCCAAATGTGTGGCTATAAGGTATGGCGTGACCATCATGTGTGATGACCGTGACGTTTTGAATAGCGGGCGGAAAAGTGGGGAGCATCAAGCTAACAAGTTTTTAGCTTCACCGCCATGCGTTTTGAAATTGCAGCTGTACCATCATTTTACGGCTTCAGACTTACACCAAAGAATACTCATAAGTGTAGTTCGCCGCGGACAGTTCGGCGTGTTAGGCGGGATGAGTTTGGCGCGGTGCCGAACCCATTCTCCACCAGTTGTTAAAGCGAGCAAGTGATAAGACCGTATCATGTGGTTCGTATTACACTCGCTTTCTACTTTTCGTCGCATGCGCCTGGCACACCCAACTGTCTGAACTAGAGTGTACCTCCAGGATGACTAGGCGCGACTGCGTACTTCATTTGAACGGTGGATGGGTCATTCGTGAGATCTTTCAGTTCGGTACAGCTCCCATCTTGCCTTGTTTTAAAGATCAAAATATGCCTGTTGAAAGCGACGCTGCCGCCACGTTTGAATGAACTACGTGGGAAAGCGTACCGCATTTTCAGGACCACTAGAGCGCAGCCTCCCGCTCAAGTTACCCACACTGGGTTTTCGAAGCTCCCTGAGACCACTGGCTTACTGTCAAAACCACCAACCTTGTATGTGAAGCCCCCCTCGCTCGCTCCATGTGATGGCATGCACAACACGCGAAAAAAAAGCAGGCAGCTCCGTTCAGAGAACCGCCCAAAAATTTCGAAGCAAATCGAGCTCGGGTCTCTGCTCCGTACTTCGACCACATCATATCAAATGGCTGCGGGAACCTAGTGATCTTCCCTTGTCAATTACGAAGCAAGGTACAAATTATACAGAGCATATACCTCGTCAACGCCTCTCCATTGTTGTCCTTTGTTGTCAGAAGTCGCGTTTAGATTCACACCTATCAAAGCGAATATTTCAACGAAATTTTGTATGAGAAACAATGACAAGAATGCAACATGAGTAAATGTGAGTTTCCAGAGACCTAGCTAATAAATTAATTTTTTGCATCGGACTTTTCTCAAAACAAACCGGACTTTTTTTGAATCCAGTCGGACACCTTCCGTTGAGCTGGACACTTACTCATTCGGTTGTTCACATCTGACAGTTTGGTGTATAAGCACGATCTGGCAATCGATTCGAAAGAAGGAAAAGGGAACAAGGTTAACAAGGTTGAGAGTGAAGGCATCTCACAGGCGGTAAGCTTTGAGGGTCACTGTGATGCACGCGAAAATATACGCCAGTCAAGCTGTAAGGTAATACCTAACTATTCTAGGTCTCTCGAATCTTGGCCGCCACTCGGCGTAAACTAGAAAAGATACTAGAAACTATACGAAAAAAAAACTATAAAAGCCCACAGTACGCGGAGATATTCGATGCTCCCTAGAAAGGTGAAAACTTCAACGCTCATTCTGTCCTTAGAGTGTACTCGTCGCCTGTACTGCACACACAGTATCAATTCCTCCAACCATAAGGAGCGATCGATCGCGAACGCCATACGGGCACCCAACTCTCAGATAAATGGTGTCCAGCTTGATTTGAAAAGTGTCCGTAAAAATTTAAGATCACGGTTTACAGCCAGTATCAAACGTCTTCGGAAAAGCGGGTTCCTACGTTAATAGTATCACGAAGAGGATACAGGGAATAAGGATGCGTGCAAACTAGAAGCTTGAGCCTACTCGAAAATCAAGCGTTCATACCGAAAAGGATCTCCTTTCCGTGTGTAGTGTTCGGAGGAGTTCACTAATGACAGTTCTGCCAAGATATAATTGGATTAAAACGGGTTCTTCTACTGTTCCAAATAGTAGTGCAACGAAAGGAGGATAAGGGCGATAAGGAATGCGTGCAAACTAGAAGCTTGAGCCTACTCGAAAATACAATGGGTGTCTTCCGAATAGGAATCTCTCTTTCCCGTGTGTCAGTGTTCGGTAGGAGTTCACTATGACAGTTACTGCCAAGACAACACCATCGTCAGAAGTGTACGGCACAGAGCAACGGAGCCTCGCAGTGAAAGTCGCACACAATCACTCACAATGGAAGCAGTTCCTCTTCATAACAAAGCACGCCCGCACCCGCCACTAGCAATGGTTTAACGTTCCGACTGGATCGTCGTTTTCGGAGGCCAACGGTAGCACGTGCTCGGGGTACTGCAACACGAAAGCATCAGTTAGCTGTAAATGACAACTTGCTGTACTGAAGACGACGATTCGTCGCAACGTCAGGCCGTTGTAATAAATGTCCCACCAAATGAGCTCGTAAGGCAATGGAAGCAAGTGAAACAGTGGTGAACTATGAGTGAAACACTTAGAGTTTCCAGATTTTTGGTAAAATCAACATTTACTTATGTTGCTACTTACAAAACTGAAGGATTCCCTCAAGTGAAGCACTAGAGCAAGTTCAAGTACCTGGAGTCCAATGAAGCATATCAGGATGCGGTGAAACGCGGGCCTGACATATGAAACCACACACGACATCTCGATTGGCCGCACCCATTACCGCAGCCGCTAATGACATTTGTAATGTAAAGTGAAGGCAAAAAGGTCTGCTGCAGTAACCCACCTTCCGTGTATCCAGGAAGAGCTGTGAGCGATCCCTTTGTGCTCAACTGAGCGATAAGCAGTACGCCGCTTAAGCGATAGGCAGGATCCAGTATAACCTAAGAGCGGAGAGTAGTCCAATGATGATAAACGAATGTCGACAGCCAAACACCTTTGCTGTTTTCCAATCCCACAGACTGATTTAGAAATACTTCCAGGTGATTTAGAAATACTTCCAAGCTTGGATGTAAGAGTGAATTATAAAATTTGTGAGAATTGTACCTGCACACCCAGGTTTCTCTCTGCCCTCCACATCGAACTCTTGGGTGAGCAAGGCAGGACTGCGCAATGTGGAGTGGACTCAGAAGGATTCGAGCTAAAGCGCGAGTGGAGTGCTTTTTCAGGGAATATTTCACGTCGAGTAACGGCGGAAACACCAGTAACTGATCACCTCCATCGAAAGAGAAAGTCGGCACACTAAAACAGAACTGGTCTGTCACTGTATTGTATCTCTCAAGCAAAGCAGCCGTAAAGAAGTCGAAAAACTAATACGAGAACATCTACGGTCATTACACGCGTTCTCACACACGGATACATTTTTAAAGCTCACTGCGCCAATGTTAACAGAGAATTTCAGCAAAAGGATCTTGTTTTTTTTCTCGTCTCAGACGATTTATGACAGATCCAGCAACGCTCCTTCTTCTTAGCAACCCCCATTCCCTTCCAGCACATTCAGACTGCTGCTGTTAATTGAAAATTTGGAAACTTAGTTCAATGCCTACTGAGACTTGAGTTATGTTTATAGTATACAGGGGGGGGGGGCAAAAAAAGTCATTCCGGCCGAGTCACATATGAGCGAAGTTTTCGCAGCCATACAGAGGAAGTGGATATGAGTGCCAGGGCGGAAGATACCCAAGATCTTCCTCTATAAAGAGGAGCCGGCAATCACCCATGGATAGCTACCTTTAGACCAGTACTCTTGATCTGCAAGATTCAAACATCGAGCAGTTCCGGCAACGTCGCTGCGGTCCAGACATCATCTTCACCCCATTCACCAAGGCCCGGGTTGATGGTGTGGACCGCCGTACCTGGAATGGATGAACCCGATATTTTCTTCGTGGGCCCCAGACTGAGGGTGTGCGCTGGTGGCACAATAACGATTATTCAGTAGGGCGCAAGTGGCTCACAAAAGAATTTAGGCGTGAAGTTGAATGCGATAGTCGGATGCGGACTCACACATATTGGACGCGCTTCACCTAAAAAAAGCGGTCGCAGCCAATTTTGCCGACATGTGCCTTGGCTGCTGTAACGGAAGCGCGAACTATTCCAGGGTATAATGCACAGTAGGGAGTCGAACTAATATTATTGAGTAAAATCGAACTTTTTCGGTCAACCCTGGAATTCTGGTCAACTTGAGAGGAAGGGGGGCAGTTCTCGTTCTGCTCAGGAACTAAGGTTCCGATGATTTTTCCTATGCTATATCAAATCATATTCCACTGGGTAATCAGGAGCATCAGTCGTCCCTGTAACCAGAAGTTCAACATGCGGCTCGCATTTGAAAAAAATCAAGGCTCAATTTGTGCCTGAAATGCCAAAAATTGTCACGGCTAACCAAATCACTAACACATCGGCACTATCCAACACTATTACTGCCCTAAATAAGTCAAAAAAATTTTTTTCGTGAAAAGCTCGCCCACAGAGGTAGTTCGGTGCCTTGATCACGAATATAGCACTCGTTTGAGCGGTGGCGCGACTCGGCGCCAGTTTGACGTCCGCCACCTTTCTCACCAAATCCGGTGTAAATTTGCATAATAGGTTTATTTTATGTCCTGATCACGAATACCGAATTATTTGCCATTATTTGAACAATGCAGTTCTCAGCCCTGACGACACTTGGTGCCATTAGGCGCTGATTTAGCGTTCGCACCCTTTTCATCAAAATTGATAAAAAGGCGCATAATGGCGTTGTTTGATGCCCTGATCACGAATATGCCATTTATTCTCCGACGCCAGCGCCATTCTTCTGCTAAGGCTGAAGCCTGGGGGAGGGTGATTTCTTTTGGTCAGGCCAGCATACCAGAGCGCAAATAATCGCAGAGTCTTCCATCAGCGTCAGCGCCAAGAGTGAATGTGATATCTGTGATCAGGATGTTTAAATGACAAGGTTTCAGCGGATTTAGTGACCTAGGGTAAACTTGGCGCCGACGCAAAAAATACCCTAGGTCTGGCCAAGTGGATGTGATGTTCGTGTTCAAGAGGTCTAATTACTTCTAGAACCCAATTTTTAGCCATATCTGCCCTCGTAGAAAAAAAACTGTTATTAGGACGCGGCCTGTTTTCGCGAAAATTTGGTTTTTTTTTCAGATAGAGCGCGTCCGCTATGGTGTGAGTCCGCAGCCGACTATCGCAATGCATTCAAACCTCACGCCTAAATCTTTTGTGAGCCACTTGCGCCCTACTGAATAATCGTTATTGGTCGCTGGACAATGGTGGCTACATCGAGCAACTCGAGGAGAATATCCCACCTTCATGTCGTCGCCCGTAACCTTCTTGGAAATTTTGTACTGCTACAGGATTGGGTGACAACACAGTTAATCGAAGGGCCTTGAAAAACTTTCGCCTACTTGGAATGGAAGGAACGTTGAGTACCTGGAAAAAATGGAATATGGGCGCGTCCTGAAGAGGATGCAATATTGAAGTCCTGGTCGGGCGGAGTTCAATAGGGTGGTCTACGGTGGCGGAGAAACCAACGATCTCGCTCAACTCCGGTACCCACTCACTTTCGCGCGGCCGAATCTCTCGATGGCGCTCCTCCAGAAGGCTGTATCGGAGTATCATTATAGTATTTAATGTGCTCTTTAATATGGTAGTAAAAATGTCCGATAAAAATTTAATAAAGTGTAACTTATAGCGCCTTGAAAGTCATGGAGGCAAAATGACTTTTTTTTGCCCCCCCTGTACCATTTCAACCTTTACGTACCTGACGAAAGACTGGTCCAATCGAGTCGCTACCTTGGACTGCGTGAACGGTAACCACATCAGCCCATTCAGCAACACGAAGAGCTCCTTTCAGTTGCAACAGATTCGTATTCCCTGTATCACCAAACTTCCTGATGAGGCAGTCTATTAGCTGAGTCCCGTGCTGAGCGAAGCAAAAGTAAGCACCCCACGCACCTGTCCTCGAAGATAACGAAGTCGTGGTCATTTGCCAGTCGTACCAACCGTGTCGTAAACTCCTTTGAGAAGTCCACAATGGCATCAGCATGGACTTTAATGGCAATGACGAATGGACCGGCCTTCTCGGCTAGCTTGAAATACACAACATTTGCAGTGGTCAACTCAGCCCTTCATCCCACTTAGCCTACTTGAAGGATTTTCTCCGCTTCGGTATAGTCAGCGGCCAGACACAGATTTGAGTTTTTTCTGATCATCATATCGAATAATTTCTTGTTCAGCGAAGACACGACCTCTTTTGCACGTTCCTCTATTGGAAGACGACCCTAAAGATTATACAGAACAAGATTACGGTAGAATGTGATATCCACTTACCAGATTAGACATAGGAAAAGCATCCAAGTTCTCCATGTGGGGGGAAATTTGAAGATGTTTCACTTCTTTGTAGGAGAGGTTTAGTGCCTAAAGCTTATTTGAGAGCAATCTACACTTATTTTTACAACATGATTACCTCAATAATCTCCAGCAATGTCTCCTCAGTGATAGCATCTACCGAAAGCAAAAAGCAGAGAATAGTTTCCATATTGAAAAGGCTGCAAGTATCACTAAATTAGCGTATGGCTGTTGTTCTCAAACTGAGGCCTGATTGATATAAGTCGCTTCCTCACTCAGTCAGGCTCCCTCAACATTAAGATTATCAAGATTGAGATTAGTTACACTGTCCCTTCCGATTCCCCGGAGAGCACTATATTCATGTCACAAACATCTAATATATGTTCCCACAGGAATAGGACCAGAAACATGATACAGCCTTTGTGGACTATGCTTTGACCCCTTTTGCCTAAATCCCGCGATCCTTTCGAAGCGGAAGGTCACAAGCAGCCATATATCAAAAAAAACTTATCAGCAAGAGCCAGAATACCTGTAAAGAGAAATTCCGTCTTCTTTGAGATTGTCAGATCCACCCTGCTCCCTATCGAGAAGGCAGAACACTGTCTCAACTATAAGACCATCTGCACGTAATGCTGTCACTACCTTAAATAAAAGCAATATATTTTATTAATAAGGATCTGATCACTAAACCCACATCTCGGATACTTCCACCGGTAGTAACTACATCCTCAATAATGGCCACTCGATCACCTTTTTGATAGATGCCTTCGACCATCTTCTTAGTGCCATAATTCTTTGACTCCTTGCGAACGATGAGGAGCGGTTTCTTAGATCGTTGGGACACCAACTGAAAACGGAAAATGATGTACAATGAAAAGTTGGTCGTATGACGGGAGAAATGTTAGAAACGTAACAACTCACAGTCGCATACGGTAAAGCCGCATATGGCACTCCAACGATTCCATCGAAAGAAATGCCCGCTTCGTCTATCAGGGATTTGAGACCATCTGATGCGAGGTCCTAGATTTCCAAAATTAGTAGTGCTAACTGGCGCGCGTTGACGCGACTCGTGTGAACTGGAGTTCTATATCAATGGATACCACTTTCTGTTCACAAGGAAAGTCTTGAGTCTGCAATCAAGTGACCTACCATAACATCAGGGTATCCAAAACACTCGCGTAAGTCTATATAAATTGGCGATTTCAATCCACTTTTGAGTACAAATTCACCAAATTTGAACACCTGAATTGAGTTTTGGAAGGGAATATTTCTGGAATAGCCGATTACCTTGCACATACCTTCGAATGCAACATGGATCGAAGCAAGTTGCGCTGGCGAGCGCCATTCAAGGACTCCTCCACTAGCAAATTCATTTCAAGATAGTCTATGAAGGAATTTAACTGGATGTCGCGAAAGCATAAGCATTCTGACACAAGCTCTGCGGAACTTCTTTCCCCAGAACAATGCTGTGAAGCAACAGACGGCTAACTTTTACATAATGGTTATTGATTGGTAGAGGTTTATACTGGACTACGCAACAAAACAAAAAAATTTCACATCAATCCAGTAAGAGTTTAGCAGCTTTCAGAAGATCTAATGTAGACCATAGACCCTTTTGGCATTTGTCGTGGTAACCTCAGCGACCTAAAAAATACCATCCTCAGAAGAACAATACCACTGCAAAGAAAGAACTAGAAACAAAAAAGGCTGCATTCCACTCAATGACCAATGTAACCATGATGCCTGGAAATTGTACGCCTTAACAGAGAAGATTCGAAGGTAACCGTTGAGGCTCAATACAATCTACCTCTTTCGGATCTTTTCCCATGAAAGCGGCAATCATCTCGCAGATGGCAGCTAGTGCGCATGGTTCATTACGGTTGAAAGTAGTGAACTAAAAGCATTATTGAGGCAATAGTGTGGAAAAAAAGCAGTTTTCGTACCGATTAAGTACCAAGAGAAGGATAACGATTAAGTACCAAGAGAAGGATAAAAAGACCCCCACATCTTTACATCATCACAATATGAATTACTTTGTGCAGTTGCTTTGCTGACTCAGTAAAGGCCTCCTTCACATCTGCTGGCAGTTTTTTGTCGGTAATCTTCGGATACATAAATGGCGCATCAGTTTCAATAAGAAGTCGATCAAGAGGAATGGAACCGTTGCGAAGGGCCATTTGCACACCATTTGTCAGCCGATCTTTCCATAGAAACCCTGAGGAACTTCGAAATCGAGTATCACCGTCTTTCATCATCGCCATTGAAAACAGAGATAAAAACACACCCGTCAATCCAATATACAAACCCATTTCGACATATTTCTTCGCTTCGTCTTCAGTCCCGGTGAAACAGTGAATAACAGCCGGCGGCAACCTGAACAAGAGAAACAACTGCATAGCAGAAAGAAGAGAACAAAAATGAAGTTAGCTCTTGAGCCATTGCATGCGTAATAACCTTGCTCCAGCATCGCTTAGTATTCGAACCATGTCCTCATGGGCTTCACGTTCATGGATGAATAAAGCTTTTTGTAATTCACAAGCCATTTCCACCAAAGAATAGCAAAGTTGTATTCATTATCTCGTGTCAAGAAGGAAAATAGCGCACCTGCATCAACACCCTCACCTGCATTGCAAAAACGTCCTTTTGAATGTCTTGAGGTGAAAAGTTCCTATTGAAGTCCAGTCCACATTCCCCCACAGCAACGCACTGAGGATGTGCCTTTAATTGGTTTGAGTTGATGAGAAGAGATCGGAAAGGTGAAGGTATATACTCACCTGAAGAATCCTCAAATTGTCAAGGGTCTTATTATCAAAGTCTTTTGCATCATGTGGATGTACCCCTGGAAAAATAAAGGAAGGACAGCTCAAGCTGTAACATTCATAATGTTTACCTGCGGTAAAATAGAGGAACCCAGGCATTCTTTCAGCTAACTTCATACTTTCCTGACTGATTTTTTCGCACGTCCCAGTTACCATTAGCTTCGATATTCCTGTGTGTTCCCAATAAGAACAGTTTAATCAACAAATGTGATTACATTTTTGTCCATGGGTTACAAGGTCATACTTCCTCTAATGTCGGACTGATGAATGTGTTCATCTCTTACCACTCGATATTCCTGTGTTGCCAAAACGAGAACAGTTTAATCAACAAATGAGGTTACATTTCTGTGGTTGCAAGGTCATACTTCCTCTAGTGTCGGATAGATGTATGGTTCATCTCTTGCCACTCTCACCATAGCTACTTCCTAGCAATCCACCATAGGCAACTACAACACCGTCTGATCAATTTGAGATGTGCTTCTCAAAACATTAGATCCGATTCATAAAACCACTCGGTCCTGGGAGAAAACATCTCAGCCGCTATGGTGGACTAAGAAATCTTACAGAAATAATGTGGTCAGTTCTTGCGGCATCACGTGTGCGTGACGTGTACATGATACTCTTTCACCACACTAGCTATCACCACCCACCCTTCATTTGCAGGCTACAACAATGCAAAACCATGTCACAGTGGTGATTGCGCGGCATTGTGGCCTTCTTCAGGTCCCAGCCCCCGTCCTTCTGGGACGATGGAATCGACAAGCTGCCTGAGCGGGCGTCGAGTAGTGGATGGTGATGGTGTATACCTCTAATCTTCAGGCTGGTTCGCTATTGAGATACTTACAAAAAAGTCGGGGGAAAGAACTTATGCAACAGATTGGTTTAAGCAGTTTCCAGCTGCAAGTAAAATTCGGATCTGGGTAACTTTGAAGCGAACCTGATTGCTTCGCACGAAATAGGACATCATCGAGATCATTTTGAAAAAGAGGATGTCCAAGGTTTGCCCCAATATCCACGAGTTCGTATGGTACAAGTTTTTCTACGGCCTCCGCAGACATTTCTGCCGTGAAGTGACGAACAATGGAGTACGAAATAAGGCGAAGAAAACGAGTGATCTAAATGTCCCACCACTGAATTACAAGAAAAAAAAACCAAGCGACACATGAAAGGATTATCATGATCATAAAGAAGTGACATTTCAATGCCAACATGCGTACGAATAGGCCTGTGCTTGAATAAGGCCGCACCGAGAATCCAGCGGTATAAACGATCAGGCTATGAAAAAGAAGAACATGTTCTATAGTTGACATCTTTACTCTTGATGAAACACAAGAACTTTCTATAATACATTAACACCATATTTGTTCTAATTACGCTGACAGGAAAGGGTCCTGCATTATTCCCAGCCAAGATTCTTCCTCACTATCGGATCATCTAGAGATTTGAGCTCTTCTTGCTTCTGTTTCAAGAGAATGTCAGGGATGTATCGATAGTCCTCGTCTGCTTTCTCATGTTGCTTGAAAGTGACCTGTAAAACTGATGTTTGCTGCAAACATGAAACTAGCGTGAATTATTCGGATTGTTCCTAAAAAAGCGAGAAATCGTGTATAATGTTTTAACTAATATACGAAAGTCGCATTTCAGCTTTGGTCACGCAAACGACAGCCTGCCCTGCATATGCAGATCAATCGAAAAGCCTCTACGATTGGTTAGAAGATCGCTCCTATTGTTAGCTATTCGAGACATCTATAGCGCTATTCATTCGGAGACAAACCTCTCGATTACAGGGGGGGGGGCAAAAAAAAAGACTTTTTTCTTATTTGACTTTCGAGGTCAAATGTCAGTGTCAATGTCAATGTCAATGTCAATGTCAATGTCAGGTCGATAAGCATCAGCACTTCAGACATCTCCTCCTTTTCGCATTCAACAGAGGTATCAGATCTGCTGATGCTGCTCGGGAAATTCGCGAAGTGTGCGGAGAAGATGCCCTCTCTCTCAAAACAGCCCAAAATTGGTTCGGACGTTTCAAGAATGGTCTAATACCTCTGTTGGGTGCGAAAAGGAGGAAATGTCTGAAGTGCTGATGCTTATCGACCTGACATTCCATATTATCCACCTGAAAAACAAGGTTCATCAAACGGATTTTTAAAATAACTGCAACGCAGTGTTATAGAGCACGAAACTGGCTATCAGAACATATAGAACACATTAGCGAAACATTCAAATGCTAGCATAAAATTCGTGGAGAACGCGAACGCTAGTTCTCAACGACTTCGCGTTCCGTAATGATAAACTGAACTTAACAGAAAGCATGATAACCTGAACTTAACAGAAAGCAAACACCCCTGGAGAACAGATTCCTATAGCACTGTTATAGAGCACGAAATTTGCTATCAGAACATGCAAAACATATCAGCGAAACATTCAAATATTAGACATAAAATTTCAGGTGGAACAGACGTGAGCTGCCCACTATCGGCGAGGTGAAGGTTGGTAACTTCAAAATTCTTGATATTCGTTCCAGAGCGTCCTAGCTCGACCTTTTCCAAATGTATAATGTATGGAGCAGCTTAAGCGATTTTAGCACTTCGACTATACGTAAATAGAGACAGTTGTCGAAGGTGCTAATTTTCGCCGACTTCGCTTTCAACTTCAACGACTAAAAAATTAACAAAAATTATTCCCTCAACCGAAGCCGTTTTGATATTCTAAAACTACGTGAACTCCCTATCAGATGATATCAAGCTTGCTAGCAAAACATTTCATCTTTGGGACGAAATTTCCGGTTGAAAAAAACGAAAGTACTTATGTGCCAACCCAATAGAACACTCCAGAGATAAATGTTTTTGTTGGTCTTACGGACCTTCATCATCGCTTCCGATATAGCCATCACAGATTGTCACAAAGACATATGGTACCAGTCGGATTTCGTTTTCGATGAGTCGGCGTTGGAATGCACGATTAATACGTGGCATATTTCTCAACTTTGCACTATTTCATAATTCTTGGCCTTTACCACACAACAGATTTTAGTGCTGAAATTAACAGGTATGATGTAAGTAAAGGATCGTCGCCCATGTGTACAGATGAGAGATAAGCCAGAATGCATTAACGGTGCATTCCAATACAACGAAAGAAGCAGTGCGAAGTGGGGCTACTGGAGGCGGAGAGTCAACATCAGCCAGCAATCCAAATGGCTATATTTATCGCGAATTAACAAAATTTACTAATGGATAAAAATGGGTAGTTCCCTCAAATCAATCTAAGCACTCACGATGACTCCAATTGGTGTGTGTGCCTGTATGAGTGAAATAAAGAGCTGAAGTTGCGGTGCTGGCACATTACTTAATCGAACAACTCTATAAGATTTGAAGTAGCTCAAGTGAAAGGAAATGGATCCGTCTAACTAGAGTAAGTAAAGGACTGTATGGAAATGACAATAATGAACTGACCGATCATAAAGAGATAATTTCATCTCATTGTCAACAATAGTGCTATTAGTTTTATACACCAATACTCGTTGTGTCTGAGCAGCTACGGCATAACTATAACGAGAATAACTTCTGCAGAGCAAAAACCGACTAGCCGCTGTCAGAATATGATTTTTTTCTTTCTGAACATTGAATTGAGACCTGGGTACATTTGAAAATACCCAGACATTGAAAATTAAAGATCAATGCCTTCCTTGTCGAGATTAAAGACACATGGTACGCTCATACACATTGAGGGTGTATGAGACTATCAGCCCCCCAGATGTCGATGTGTCGTGGTCCCCTCGCCCAAACATGCCCAGGAATGGAGATACAGGGCCGTGAAACACGCTATTTCCTCCATGCTCCGCCCACTGCCTTTTTACGGCGCAGATTCCCGCCGTTCATAACATCCGTCGTAAGCGCGCCTGTCGCGTGCGGCTCCTTGGCACTTTGCCAAGTCCTTTAATTGCGCTCTCAAACACAAGGAAAACGCAATTTCCTGATGCGGATAACATTGGAGGTGCTACAAAATAAGAACAGAAGATGATGACGAGGGTCAGAACTCAAGAGCAACTCGGCTGCATCTGCAGTATCCATCAGAGGCCGCGCATTCCCACAAAAGAGGTAAATAAGAACAGCCCAAGCGTCCCACTCGTCTGTTCTAAGTATTTGTATGGCTTTGGCGCCGGATCGTAGAAATTTATCCGGCAGTTTATCTAATTTGCTTTCCTTGATTTTTTCATTTTTGTTTTGTTTACATTTACATCGTTGTGCTTCATTTCTAACCTGTGTCATCTTCATCTTCTTGTACATGGATTTTGAAGTATGAGCAACACCTAAAATTTTATTCGCACAGAAATTGCGTCTTGCTTGTATTAAACTAACGAGTATGCCATATTAAAGGATTCTGAGCTTCATTGTATTGTAAGTCTTCTTTTGGGTTGATGGAATGAAACTCTTCTAAGTCTTTTATTCTCGGCGACGTTTCGGCGCTTAAGCCTTCTTCAGGCTACAAATATCATATATGTACAAAGCCTACACCAACAATCCTACTATTACACATACATCGCAAGATATTCGAAGAGGGAAAGCAATCAATTAATCAACAACTGACCACTTCCTACAGGGGTACGGCCTGGGTTTGAGTGGGTCCGGGATGGAGTGGTCGGGGAGTTTGCTGCAAGATGGTATAATGATGGACGAGAAAAGGGAGTACGCGACATTGACTCACCTCCCCAGCTGTCTTTTTCCTATAGAAATGAGACAGCCAGAAAGGCGAAGCAGTGGAAGATGGTGTTACACTGATATTTGTCGTATGTCACGTATCACCAGTGATGTCACATCATGGTGCAGCAATGAGCTCCATTGTCCTTCTTAACTCCTCCCTGTGTGTTGAGCGGTGGGTTCCTTCTTCGAATTTCCAACGCTCCTTTATTTTCCTCTCCACCGGGTCACATATGTTCTGTGGATTACGCGCACCCTGAGTTCAGGGGCACGTTCGTTCGTGTGTCGCGAGGAACGGTGTCTCGAGAAGGATTGTCCGGATAGCTGGCTGGGTTCCGGAAAACCTTAGATGTTCATCAAGCCTCTTGTGGAGTGGTCGTCCAGTTTCGCCAATGTAGAATTCCGAGCATGACGCGCACACTCCACTTCGTACACGGTATTCATTAAGAGGCAGATCTTCCGTTCATCCTAACAGTACTCACAGTTTTCGCGGCCACATTGGTCTTCGTATATTCGTGACGACGTGAGGAGACGACGTAATGTTGGCGGTGGTCGAAATATCAGGCGGATTGGCATCCCCGACCTCTTTATGACTCGATTTACATCCTTTGCAAAAAGAGTCTGAGAGGTAAGGAATTATGAGTGGGACGCCTCCTGGTGCCTGATACGGGCGCCAGCAATTTACGCGTCTGCTTCCATAGCCGTTTTCTTGAAGTACACGCGTCACTGTATCCATCATACAGGAACATTTGTGGACGTCAACCTTCGAGCTGTTGTCAAGGCGTTCTGAACTATATTCCTCTTCATGAAAAGAGGTGGCCAGCTTCTCGAGTGGATCAGGATGTTCTTCGAAGCAGGCTTCTTATGCCACATGGAAAATACATTTCCTTCGACAGTTTCACTTTAGTGTTCAAGAAGGCAGGGATCCGTCGTGTTCAGGCTCCTCGACAGTCAGTGCAATGGTTGGGTGCACTGAGTTCAGCTTCAAGAAGGTTCGACGTAATGCTGTCTGGACTTCGCTACGACAAATATGTCGTCTATGTAACGACCGTAGAACAGCAATCCCGATGACAGCGAACGCCTTTCCAAACGATCCATGAATAGGATTGCAAGAAGCGGTGCAATTCGACTGCCCATGGCTAGTCCACGCGTTTGCATATAAATGTTGTTGCGGAAACGGAACATGTTGAATTGCACAACATTTAATTAGCAGCTCTTCGACGTCGTTGATGGACAGTCCGTAAAGTTGACAACTGTTCTGATGTTGTCGCAATAGACTTATGCACGCTTCCACGGCAATCCTTGTGTCTACGTTTGTATATAACGCAGACACATCGAAGCTTTGATACGACGTTCGGCATCGATAGGAAGGGACGTTGCTCGCAAGTTATTCAGGAAGTGGTTCGCGTTCTTCAGATGGGCTGGCACGTGGTTGAGTAATGGTGACAGCATGTGCTGCAAGAACCAACTGATAGCATCTGTTGGACCTCCGCATGAGGAAACAATCGGTCGCGTCTTGATCCTATCGCGTGTGGACCATGACTCTTTCTTCAGAAGCCTCCAGTTTGTGCGTTTTCACTAGCTGGTAGTACGTGGGTATACACGTGTGCTTAGGAAGAAGTCGAGCCAGAGTCTTCATTTCCAGATTTGGGCCAAGACCTTCTTTATTACCTCCTCAAGTTTGGAGCACTCTTGTCTGTAGCGGTTCCTCGTAGTCATGTTATACGTTGAAACGTCGGATAAGACCGCTTCAGATAGCGCTATGTCTCGTTCACCGTGACATTGCAACAAATCCTCCACATTTATCGCCAACCGGAGAACGTAAGGAACGTTTCAGCGATACTGCTTTCTGTAAACCACGCCGTTCAGAAGGAGTCATGTTGTCAGGGGCTCTGAGTGTTCTATGATGGTCGAACACTCTGAGAACGTTGGTTTGCAGTTCGCTCAGCTTCGATAGAAATGTTGGATTGTGTGAAGGAGCGCAAACGTGATTATGCGGGAAGGCATGGCTTTTCTCAAAGTTTCTTGCGCGTGGGTGCGTTGGTCCTATCTGTTCTTTCCAGCTATGAGAATAGCCAAATTTATGAATTGCCGTCATAATTTCTATCCTTGTGTCATCTGAGAATCTTGGCCTCGGTGCAAAAGCTAGGGCCAAGATTGAGTAGGTTCAAGACATCCTCGTCCACCTCGTCTCCATCTAGAACCACACATCGCCTTGGCGGTTTTGAATTTCTGATAATGAAACTGGAAGCGGTTCTAGGAGATTGAAGGTTTGCGAACTTGTTCGCTAGTCGGGAGCGAATTTCGGAACGGAGCATGTCGCATTTTTCTCGATGACAGGCCATCAGTTGACTCCAACAATCAAACTCAATCTTTGCAGAAGAGCCGTTTTAGATGAACGATTTTTCGTATGCAAGTACTTCGCTTCCGTTTTTGCTGTGCAATCGTAGCATCTAGAAGGCATCTTGGAGGTGTTTTATGGTGTTTCGCACATCATCTTGACGGTAATGGTAAAAACGGCGGACCATATTCCAAATAAAATTGGGAATGCATCTGTATCGTTTGCACTTCGAGAGGAAAACTAACGATTCGTCCAGGGAAGGGTTAGTTGGTGGGTTGCAACATAATCTAACATCAAAAGGAAAGTGTCCCTACATAGATGGATTGCCTTTGTAGGTGTTTTAAATCATGCAATATTAAAGGATTCCTGAGCTTCATTGTATTGTAAGTCTTCTTTTGGGTTGATGGAATGAAACTCTTCTAAGTATTTTATTTCTCGGCGACGTTTCGGGCCTTAAGCCCTTCTTCAGGCTACAAATATCATATATGTACAAAGCCTACACCAACAATCCTACTATTACACATACATCGCAAGATATTCGAAGAGGGAAAGCAATCAAATTAATCAACTACTGACCACTTCCTACAGGGTACGGCCTGGGTTGGAGTGGTCCGGGATGGAGTGGTCGGGAGGTTTGCTGCAAGATGGTATAATGATGGACGAGACAAGGAGTACGCGACATTGACTCACCTCCCCAGCTGTCTTTTCCTATAGAAATGAGACAGCCAGAAAGGCGAAGCAGTGGGAAGATGGTGATACACTGATATTTGTCGTATGTCACGTATCACCAGTGATGTCACATCATGGTGCAGCAATGAGCTCAATGTCCTTCTTAACTCCTCCCTGTTGTTGAGCGGTGGGTTCCTTCTTCAAATTTCCAACGCCTCCTTTATTTTCCTCTCCACCGGGTCACATATGTTCCTGTGGATTACGCGCACCCTGAGTTCAGGGCACGTTCGTTCGTGTGTCGCGAGGAACGGTGTCTCAGAAGGGATTGTCGGATAGCTGGCTGGGTTCCGGAAAGCCCTTAGATGTCATCAAGCCTCTTGTGGAGTGGTCGTCCAGTTTCGCCAATGTAGATTCGAGCATGACGCACACTCCACTTCGTACACGGTATTCATTAAGAGGCAGATCTTCCGTTCATCCTAACAGTACTCACAGTTTTCGCGGCCACATTGGTCTTCGTATATTCGTGACGAGAGTGAGGAGACGACGTAATGTTGGCGGTGGTCGAAATATCAGGCGGATTGGCATCCCCGACCTCTTTATGACTCGATTTACATCCTTTTGCAAAAGAGTCTGAGAGGTAAGGAATTATGAGTGGGACGCCTCCTGGTGCCTGATATGGGCGCCAGCAATTTACGCGTCTGCTTCCATAGCCGTTTTCTTGAAGTACACGCGTCACTGTATCCATCACTATCCTGTCTTACATATTATTGCACTTTATTTATAAACGAGTATGCCGTTTTTATTTTCATGTTTCGTGGAAATACGTGGCCTCCGAGGGATGTTGCAGAAGTGGCACACTTGCTTTTAAGTTCTGAACCTCGTCATCATCTTCTGTTCTTATTTTGCAGCACCTCCAGTGTTGTCCGCATCAAGAAATTGCGTTTTCCTTGTATTTGAGAGCGCAATTAAAGGACCTGGCAAAGTGCCAAGGAGCCGCACGCGACAGGCGCGCTTACGACGGACGTTATGAACGGCGGGAATCTGCGCCGTAAAAAGGCAGTGGGCGGAGCATGGAGGAATTAGCGTGTTTCACGGCCCTGTATCTCCATTCCTGGGCATGTTTGGGCGGGGGACCACGACATATCGACATCTTTAAGTTCGGATAGGGGGGGGGGAAGATTTTGCACTTTTGCTACTTCCCATCAACGTGCCAACTCGTCTAGAGAGCCATTTCATGAGCTTACAAGAGTTAACAGGTTTTAACATAGCGACTCGACGAGCTTGCTTCTGTTTCACAAGAGTTCACAAGTTCTACCAGAGTGAGTTTGTGAACCGTAAGTAGTGGAGCATCGAAAGTGCAAAATGCACCCCCCACCGTCGCCAAAGCCCATTTTTTTTCTAATCTCAAAACTAACATGTATAAAATACATTCCAACAACAAATCACATTTTCCTGCCATTCAGTAACTTTTCAGTCAATTAGTACATATGCTGAAATGAGAACGTATGAGAAGGGGAGTATCCATACCAGTACCTATCAACAACACTGAATTGGAATCTTCGAGCCATCCTGTCTACATATCCTTGAAACTTCTCCAAATGAGTGAAATCGTACCCTTGCATCCGAACGTTTAAGACATCATATCTGAAGAAGGCATATCAACATGAAGATCTCTCCACAACGTTTAGCACTTTATTTATAAACGATCACCTACGAACTCACTCAGGAAATTCTTTCGTATCGGGGAACTTGGGTTCGTACAGCAGTCCAGGATCCTGGGGTCCTGCCATTTCTCGTAAAGTAGCGAACTGACGACATACACTCCAATATAAAGGGCGACAGCTAGCTAGCATCTGAAAAACGGGAGAACGTTCAGCCTTCAATGATCGACGCAGCGTAAAATGGAAACGGACAGTCCACTTCACCGCTATGTCTGAAAACGTTAAACCCCGGATAATCATGAGCTAGCCTGCACTTGATTAGTTCAAAAGAGTCAATTTCCGCCTGAATCGTATGTGAATAGGTACAGAATGACAACTGCAAGTCATAACACTAGAAAATGCGTACGAAAATATTTATTCTAACGGGTCTTTTCAGAATCTTTACAGTTGACCGAACAATCACGCCTTAGGCCGCGTTCATAGCTTGCGTTCGTGAAGAAATGCCGAATCTGCAGAAGTGCCGAAAGTGCGGAATCTGCAGAAATGCCGAAAGTGAAGAAAAGCAATGATACGTATCGATTTGAAGAAAGTGAAGAAATGCCGAAACCGCAGACGTGCCGAATCTGAAGACGTGGCGGGAAGTGAAGAAAAGCATTACATACGTATCGATTAGAAGAAACTGAAGAAGTGCCGAAACTGCAGAAGTGCTGCGGAATCTGAAGAAATGCCGTCACCTTCTTCTTATCGATACGTATGTAATGCTTTTCTTCACTTTCCGCCACGTCTTCAGATCCGGCACGTCTGCAGTTTCGGCATTTCTTCACTTTCTTCAAATCGATACGTATCCATTGCTTTTCTTCACTTTCGGCATTTCTTCAGATTCCGCACTTTCGGCACTTCTGCAGATTCGGCATTTCTTCACGAACGCAAGCTATGAACGCGGCCTTAGATAGATCTTATTTAGCTACAAACACACCCGAATGCATGGAAATTGTCCAAAATGAGAAAAAGCATCACACTGCAGAAAGAGAATAAAATTCATGTGAAACACTGACTGTGATGCATAAATAATCATAAGTAGAGAGAGCTGGTAAGCTCTGGGACGAACCAATCAGGACAGAAAGACACAAATTTGTTTTAATAGAAGGAACGCCGGTTGGGCACCGGAAGTTCTGGATAAGGTGCAGTTCGTGGAGGCACTGGAGGGGGAGGCTGAGCGTACTGTTGATCTCTCAATATCGTGATTAGACGGTCCGATTTAATTTTCCTGAAATTACGGCGGACTACACCACAAGACGAAGTTTTGACAAAAAAGGTATGACTAGCCGTAAGTGAGCTAAAGTCTTCTTTTCGAGGAGTTCTCTAAGGAACTGTTCGGCTGAAATTGTCCCAGAGAGGAAAGCCTTAGTTGTGCTCTAAAGAGAACATTATATAACACTGCAAAAAGAAAGAGAACTGAAGCACGAGCAAGTGGTCACCTCGGCATCGTCATCTGCTTCTTGTGCGGCAACCTGAAGCAAATTGCTTGTCGTGTCGAGAGATTTGGAAGATGATACATCATCTGAATGACAGCACATTCAACAACTGGAACGCGCTCGTTACTATCTACTATGGAACAATTTATCACCGAGTTTCTTTTTCAGTAAATCGACTTCCGTGCGCAAAGTAGCCGCTTGATCGTGAAGAGCTTTTACCTGAACAATGGGAACTTTTTAGGCAGCATCATACTTCGCGACAGCAGTGGCGAACGTGGCGATGGTCGGTACGTGACAGAGCGCGCCCCAACGCTATTACTTGTACCGCTTACTTTGAGTAAGGAAATCCAACATGTGAGGCCTTTTTTATCTTGATAATGGCTACTAACTGAAAATACTAACTAAAAACTGAAGACCCTCTGTATTTAAGAGGATATGGAATATGAGAGACGGGGGTTTCACTTTTTTAGGTCCGGACAAGATCAAGTTCACTGTCTAGGTGAGTTCCTTTTTGTTTCTTTTGTTTTCATTGCTTCAATTTGTACAAGTGTTATAAGTGTTTAAAAGTTTCTTATTAGCTAAACTGTTCCAGCTGCCTAAATATTTATAGTTTTCAAGTTGTGTGACAGAGAAAAAAAAACAAGAAACAGAAAGAAACTCAGCTATAAACCAAAACACTAACTTTTTTATGCAAATGAGAGGGAACTTTATAACTTTGTGTGTAAGCTCGAAGAATGGAAGAAGACACAATAAAAAGCTTACCCTAGATGAAGTTCTCACACTTTTTGCTCATTTCTATCCTGAATCAAGGAAGAAAATAGAAAACAATAGCCATTGAGCTGGGTCCAACTTTCCTGACGCGTACCGACGATCGCGGCGATCGCTACGATCGCCGCTGCTGTCGCGAAGTACACTGTGAAGCATAATTATAGTTCCACCCATGAATCTCACAAAATCCTGTCTTACAAGAAGTTCTCCAAAATGCCCCATACAAAAAAAAATGTGGTAATTACCAATACCAGTTCGCATGCCAACAACAAACACTAACTTGAAAAACAATTTTTTTTCGTCGATTTTTTCAGAAATAGTCGCTCTGACAACGCAGCAAAAGTATAGTTTCACCGAACAAATCGAATATTCCCACAGCAAGTGCACAATAAACTGAAAAAATTTTGATCCAGTAATCTATTGGAACTCTATTTCTCCAGTTAAGTTGGAAAATACGGTTGCCCATGTTCGATTAGAGATTTCCTGTAAGCTTCAGGCCGACTGCCCCAATGATTAATTCCCCGAGCTCACGGACATTGTGGAATTGTGCACTGCTCTCATGGATCATACGCACCATGAAGCCCCTCACATCCTCTATTGGGTTGTAGTCGGGGCTTCTCGCTGGCCAGGGCAAAAGAGCGGTTTTTGGACGACTGAACCACGCTCGAGTGCTTCGACTGTCATGAATCGGCGCATTATCTTGCATGAAAACGGGTTTTTCTTACTGATTTCTACACCAGAAAGCAAGGAGACGTCGTCGCATGACTTTTAGATGACGGAGGAAATTATTTCTTCCTTCATACGGAGCACAGTTTCAGACGTTCAATTGATGCGATGGCAGGCCAGACCATGAGACTACATCCACTGAAGTTCCGCCTGGAAAAATGAAACTTGTCTTTCCTCAGGTCGTGCCAGCGGAATTGGTTTTCGTCTAAGCCGTCGCAGTTTTTTTTTCTCATCAGGAAACGCAACCGCGAGGAAAAAAACTGAAAAAAAAATCAACCATGCAGCAGGGCACAGCAGTTAAAAGCTAACTTCAGTCCAATCGGTTCGGCAACATCTTTGAGGAAAGCCAATTAGGTTTTCGCGATGGTTTGTTTGTTAGAAACAGTGCCTAAACCATATTCTTCCTGTGGGAGAACTCAGGAGTTTTTCATGGGACGGCTAACAGTATCCTCCGAGACATTAACCTCCGAAATGACCTAATTTCCCGACACGATACTGCAGAGTTGGATGCTTTCCTCGAGATACGGCGCTCATTCCGATCAGTCAGCAAAGGAGGATATTCAGACCGTATGCTATACTCCCCCTCGAGAGAAGGGAAGGGGTCCCTCTCCCGTATGCTGCACGTCCTCCGAAGGCTTTGGGGGAGACGCCACGCCTACCAAATCAGGGGGAGAGCTCCCCCAACAACAAGTGTTGGGAAGACATCCCCTGGAACAGTTTTTTAGTTATTTCGCATTTGTTTTGAACTTTTCTTTATTTCTTCATGTTACAGAAATATCTAACCACTCTACCGAATTTTTTCAATCTCACTTTTACAGTGTACTATTCTATGCTATTGTCTGAACCAACTTTAAAATGATCATTTCTTCTTCTTATTAGGTTGTCCGGAAAGTTCTTAGCGTTTTGGGTGTTTAACTTTAAAACGATCATAACTTTCTTAACGCTCATCGGATTTAATCCAAATAAGCACCATTCGAATCAGCACACTTTTGCCAATGTGGCAGCAGTCGAGAATTCCCATCAAAGAAAAAACTGGGGTGTCGAGAATCCACGAAATCTGCGAAGGTCTTTTTTGGCCTGGTCTTAATTGATGAAGTATTTTTCAGCAAGGAAGTTCTGAAAATGTCTGAAAAGGTGACAGTCGGTTGGTGAAAGGTCTAGAGAATATGGTGGGTGAGGTAGAACTTCAACCCTCAATTCGTTCAATTTATGGATAGTGATTTGTGAAACGTGTGGGCGGGCGTTGTCATGCAAAAGAATCGGACCCTTTCTTTTGATAAGTGTTGGCTGCAGCTGACAATATTTTCGGTACATTTGGTCGGTTTGTTCACAGTAGGGTTCTGCTGTGATGGTTTGGCCTGGTGATGAAAAGTTATAGTGGATTACAACAGCCGATGACCACCAAACCTGACCAGAATTTTTTTTTTCGCGAGGGTTCGGCTTTGAAAATTACCTCGGTGGTTCCTCCAAATCCAACCACTGTCCGGAACGTCTCCTGTTATCATACATGATCCATTTTTCATCACAGGTGACAAATCCGTTCAAAAACGGGTCAATTCTTTTGCGCAAAAGCAGTGAAGAAGGAACCTCGAGACGTGCCGATTCTCGCGCGGTCACTCCGATTGTGGGGCACCCAATTGTCGAGTTTTTTCACCTTCCCAATGCGTTCCAGACCATCTGCAACAGTGGATTTGCCAAGGCCTAGCTCTTCTGCTATCTCTCGAACTGTTTGGGATGGGTCAACCTTCAAAATCCCCCTAAAATCTCGTCAGATATTGCTTTAGGTCGACCGCTATGAGGCTCACCTTCAAGGCTGAAATCTCCAGAGCGAAATTTATTGAGCCATTGCCGCACAGTGCTTTCTTTAGCACTATTGGCCCCCACACCTGGTTAATTTGTTGAGCTGTTTCGATTGCGGATTCCCCCAATTTATAGCCGAAGAAAAAAATCGTCCGAAGTGCTCTTTTCACATGCTTGAAAAAATCTTGAAAAAGAGGGTTTATCAAGCAAAGGTGAAACGGCAATTATACCATCAGATAGCGCAAGAAATTCTCTACAGGATGTGCTACTGAGAAGCAAGGCAGAATGAGTTTTTAATCAGCAGTGAATGTACAAAGATTAAGTGCACAAAACGCTAAGAACTTTCCGGACAACCTAATAGAATTTATTATAGCTTTTTGGCCAACATGAACGTTTTCTTTCCAATATTAATAAAATGTATTCAATCTATATATATATATATATATATATATATATATATATATATATATATATATATATATATATATATATATATATATATATATATATATATATATATATATATATATATATATATATAATATATATATATATTATATATATATATATATACAGGGGGGGCCAAAAAAAAAGACATTTCTACCGAGTCACATATCAGCAAAGTTGCGCAGCCCAGACAGAGAACGGGGATACGAGTACCAGGGCGGAAGATACCCAAGATGTTCCTCTATAAGCAGGAGCTGGCGCTCGCCCATCACTTTGATGTACACCAAAATATGAAGTCATCTCCAGCGGCAACCCGACTGGAGAAGACCTTCGAATTCATGTCACCTCACAGCTGCGAAACTTCTTGTATGGAGTCACCCCATGGATAGCTACCTGGAGATCAGTACTATCGATCCGGAAGACCTCCAACACCGAGCAGCTCCGCCAACGTCGCTACGGTCCAGGACATCATCTTCACCTCAGTCGCCAAGGCGCCAGTTGATGGTGGGATATGGAGGGACCGGACGTACCTGGGATGGAGAGACCGATATTTTCTTCGTGGGCCAGACTAAAGGTGAGCGCTGGCAATTACATCGAGCAACTGAAGAAGAATATCCTCCCCACATGTCGCCGCTCCTACCTTCCTGGAAACTTTGTACTGCTACAGCATTTGGTGCCACCACGTGGAATCGAAGGGCGTTGGAGAAACTCTCGCCTACTTGGAAAGGAAAGGGGCTGAGTACCTGAGGAAGGTGGAATATCTAAGCAGGTAACCTGAGCTAAACCCCATCAATTACTTGGCTCGGGCGGAGTTAAATAGGGTGGTCTACAGTGGCGGAGAAATCAACGATCTCGCTGAACTCACGCACCCACTGACGGTCGCGTGGCAGAATCTCTCGATGGCGCTCCTCCAGAAGGCTGTGGCGGAGTGTCATAATAGTATTTGATATGCTCTTTAATATGGTGGTAGAAATGTCCGATAAGAATTTAACAAAGTGTAGTTATAGCGCCTCGAAAGTCGAGGAAGAAAAAAGTCTTTTTTTTATGGCCCCCCCTGTATATATGATTATATACAAAAATAGGTGGTGAGGTCTGCTCCTCCACGCGGTGCCACTGGGAGCTCGTCTTTGTGAGCTGCAAAACGCAGACATCCGAATGCAGGTGACAGGGCTTCGTGACGGGCCGACCTACGAACACCCCATGTCACATCACAATGTTTAACAATGCCACATGTATGTCGAGATAATGCTACGGCGTCCGCGGGAGCCGACGCGCACTCGTATGGCCCGGCGAGTGTGGAAAGTATGCAAGGGTTCTCGCTGCAAGGACGGCATCGAGAGGCAACCAGGCTAGTCCAAAAGTCTCACAGTGTAGCGTGTAAGGTCCGCGTTGCAACCTTGAACGTTGGAACCTTGACCGGACGTTTATGTGAATTGGCAGAGGCACTAGGGCGCAGGCGAATCGATCTCTGTGCAGTGCAGGAAACAAGATGGTCCAGCTGCAAGTCGAGGGACATTGGTCGCAGCTTCAAAGCCATCCTTTGCGGCAAGCCAAGAACTACTAACGGAGTGGCCATAATCGTCTCTCAACAATTCCGTGACTCGATAGTTAGCGTGGAACGTTACGACGATCGCTTGATGAAAATTGTTCTTGCTGACGACTGTACCACTTCTTTTCGGCATATGCTCCGCAGACGGGATGCACTGAACAATCAAAGGACGAGTTCTGGACTCTGCTCGAAGAGAAGACAGCTGAGGTACCGTCACAAGACTTCGTAATTGTCGCTGGTGACCTTAACGGGCACGTAGGCGCAAAGAAAGACGGTTACAGTTGTCATGGTGGCTTCGGTTATGGAACACGTAACGTCGATGGCGAACGCATCTTGGAATATGCAGAAGCCTATAATCTTGCCATCGTTAACACAAAGTTCCGTAAACGCGACTCGCACCTGATTACCTTCTACAGCGGGAGTGCTAGAACACAAATAGACTTTGTTCTTGTCAGGCATCGCGATCAAGGACTTGTCACAGACGCAAAGACTGTGCCGTATGAGACAGTAGCCTCGCAACATCGCCCGCTTGTCTGTACGCTGAAGATAATACCGCCCAGGTCGAAACATATAGAGCGATGTGGTCCCGAGAGAATCAAATGGTGGCATCTAAAGGAAAAGAGGCAGCTGTGATCTCTCGCATTCGATTACCAACCGTCACAACTGTCGATGAAACATGGAAGAATGCCGCCAAAGCGATAGTTCAGGCCGTTCGCTCTGAACCTGGCACAACGAAACCTGGAAGGCGTAGAATTGAAAAGCAGGCACGGTTGTGGACAGATGACGTCAGGCTCAAGGTCCGCGAAAAGAAGAAGCGCTATCACTCGTTCCTTAAAGACAAGACAGCTGACAACTGGCGGAAATATCGGGAAGCGAGAAGTACAGCAAAGAAGGCTGTGGCTGCGACAAAAGCTGCTCACTTAGAAGACATCAGCAAGAAGCTGGAAACGCGCGATGGTGAACGGCACATTTACCGACCTGTCAAGGCTCGTCACCGCCAGACCGAAGATGTAGAGAAGTTCTTTAGCATCAATGACGAGAAGGGCCGCCTTCTGATGGACCGAACAAAGGTGCTGAGGCGATGGCGCGACTACTTCGGAGAAGTTTCCGCAGTGGAATACGAACACTCGGCCATCCCCGGCGCCTTACCAACATACGGTCCCGTTCAGAAGATAAGCGTGAATGAAACGGAGGCGGCTCTTAAGAACATTAAGCCAGGCAAGGCAACAGGCCCTGACGATGTGGCGGTCGAAGTATGGAAGTCACACTGCTGGCATGCTGCCGAATGGTTGACAATGTTTTTCAATCAGATCGTTGCAGAGAAGAAAATGCCCGAAGCTTGGAAAGAGAGCACGACGGTACCGATCTGGAAGAAAAAAGGCAGTCCTGCAGACTGCTCGGATTATCGTCCAATTCGCTTGCTCTCGCACAGCATGAAAATTTTCGAGCGAATTGTTGATAAGCGTATCCGTGATATCATCCAGCTCTCTACGAATAAGTGTGGTTTCGTGACTGGCTGTAGCACCATCGACGCCATACATGCAGCTCGCTTCTTGCTAGAGAAACATCGTGAGAAGAGAAAGCGTATCCACCTAGCCTTCCTTGAT
>MU912970.1:0-20395 GCA_036418165.1 Cooperia oncophora
TCAGAAGCCTTTCAAGGGAAGTAATACGGACACGCTAGCTGAATAGTCCCCTCCCAACTACGTCAGCGTTGAAAACCAATGACAAAAATGCCAGGGGAAGACTACAATTGCTGTGTTTTTTAAACAGCCAATACTTCAATTAACCACCAACAGAAAACTGTTAAACAGCATCAAAAAGCAGGAGATTGAACCTACACCAGATTTTATAATATTGTAATTCGAAGAGGTGGACAGTCAACACCCTAGGAAATTGTATAATAAATAGAAAATCCTTGAGAAATTGCATGCCAAGCGGGAATACGTTGACAAAAAAGAACTGGAATCAATCTGTTCTATAAATCATTTCTTGATTAGCTAATTAAACTGCTTGAAAACATTTATAAAACAACTATGATACCGATCCCGACAAAAATCCACAAAAGTCTATAACATAACACTTTTTTGGAAAAAAGCTTTTTACGAGTTTGAATTTGAATTCGGCATTGTCAAATGACCGTGATTGCGGACATTGCACATTAATTGTCAATGAGGCGTCTAATGAGGAAATCAAATGTTTTCTTGGGTAAAGGATAGTCGGTGAATAAATAAGAAAACAGTTCTTCTTCCACAAAAGTCATTGAAGAAACGTCAAAGGTCAGAGAAGAAAAAAACTTGGGATTCAGCTATCACAATTCTAGAGGATAATAACCAAGGAGTAGAATCAGGATAGTACAAAAAAGCGAGAACAGGAAACTTTTCTTTTTGGAGTATTTCATCCCGAACAGTTCCCGCCAAAGATCAGATAGAAACACGGCTTTACTCCAATGTAAGAGGGCATTTATGTACAGAGGATTCCATCGCATTTTAATTACGGCATGTATTTCGCTTTTATGAACGGTAAGGAAAAGCATGATTTATACTGAATGTGCATGGCATTAGATGCTGGAAATTGCGAAGATATACCCACCCTAAGGGGTGTGTATATCTTCGCAATTTCCAGCATCTAATGCCATGCACATTGAAAAAATTGAAAAAAATCGCATGGAAACGAAGCTCTTAACGTTTCGTAACCTCAAAAAAACTTGTGCGAAACTGGGGCTAATGCCGTTTGGACTCCAGAAATTTCGGCTGCGAGCTCATTTTCAAATTGCCTAAGTCACCAAATCCACTAAAAACTTGTATATAGGGGTAATTCAACATCCTGATTACGAGTATGACACTCATTCTTGGCGCTGGCGCCAAGAGAGGACACTACGATTACCTCCTGGGCTCAGCCTTAGCAGAGCGCAGGTAACCGTAGTGTCATCCATTAGCGCCAGCGCCAAAAATGAATGTCATATTCGTGATCAGGATGTTGAATTACCCCTATATACAAGTTTTAGCGGATTTGGTGATCTTGCCACTTTTAAAATGAGCTCGCAGCCGAAATTTCTGGAGTCCAAACGGCATTAGCCCAAAACTGGGATTACTGTAACCAAACGAATTATTGCACATACATACCCCAGTGCATTCTAGTAACAACAGAAGCACTAACTAGAGTTGGAAAAAAAGATGAGGTGGGCTTTTATTACCACGAGTTCCGAGATTAGCCACCAATCCAGTGCAATAAAACACGACTCTTACAACGAGGTGGGAAAAACATCGATAATGGGATCCGAATGAGATGTGAAGGTGAAAAATGGCATGGCAGTAAAGCACAGAACTTGCTGGCTGTTCTGGCGAAACCTAGCAGTAAATCCAAATGGATGCAGTGTGCATATTTCTTGAGCTGTAGATTCGCAGAAGTGATTGAATGGGTAATGAAAAATAATGCAAATCTCAACCGCCATCCTAGCCAGAGTCTCACACTCGCATATCAGATACATTTCTATCTTTAGTGTGTACTCTGAGGGTGATAGCCTTCAAAGGTACAGGCATCGGTTACCGCGCTGCGAAAACGTACCTACACTCCATATCCCGGAGATGGGCGGGGCGTGGCTGCGGACTTTATTTGAACATAGAATAGAATGGCCGCATGACATTTACTTTTGAGACAGTTGTCATCCTCTTGTGCTAGATAAAACATGGCTACAATCGTCTCACAATGAAAATGTCCTACCAAGAGGGCAGTAGCCGCCACGTTAGAATGACGTACGCAGTCACACCCACCTCATCTCCGGGATATGAAAGGGAACGGTCGCGATGCTTCTTGCCATTGCCACTTTTTGACTAGTTCTCTCTATATAAACCAGAAGTTGCAATGAATAAAAGGAAAGAAGTTCCCGGCTCTGCTCCACCCTTTTCGGGATGCGCCACACATGTCACCTCCGGCTGGGACTTGTAGTGGCATTTCGGGTGCGGTTTATTCTGCATAATGGCTTGTGAGGTTCAACTGTTCTGTGCTTCATGTTTTTTTCTCTAATGTTGATATAAATCCGCTGCCGAGTAACCGAATCCAGAGAGATAGAAACCTTGGTTGCCAAAGGAGAGCTGATCGAAATCTGACCTTAGGAGCGTGCGCGTGATAAGCAGCGCCACCTGCCACTACATCAGCACCGCCTCTGAGCATCATCAACTATGAGTTAGTAACTCAATTCCTTGTATTATAAAAGAATTAGTGAGCAAAATTAGAAGGATTGCGGAAGGTTTCAAAGAGAATTCTGTCCAGAGGGTTTATCGCAATGGGTCAGAGGCGGAATGGAATCGACCAGCAGGCAGGCAATAGGATAGCAACGAGTGGGCAGAAGCTGGGCGACGATGCAAGAAATCATGCCCGACAACAGCACCTGTCCACCCGAAGCAGTTAAAGTATATCAAGTGTTTACAATTGTAATCCCTCTTCATCAATCTACATCATGAAGTGTTTTGTTAGAATTACATCGCGGCCTGTTTTCAAGACGATTTTTGCATAGGTTAAAATCAATCATTGCAGTAATAAGGGTCACTCTATAGCCCGGTTCTGTTTGCCCTTTGTCGATTACAATGCTCCTCGATCAAGCTGTGAATTCTACCAACACTGAAGAGATAGTAAAGTATGAGTCAGGAAGTTTATAAAATTGATAGCGTTCTATTTTTCCTCCAACCAGACAAATCACCCTATTCTGTATATCCCAAGAGGCTCCTCAATAAAGTTAGGATAGACAAAATGATTACGACCGACTTGACCACGCTACCTATCACCGTCCTGGATTCCCCCAACTTTCTTTCACTCTTTCTGAGCTCCCGAAGTTGTTTTTGCAGAATTCTCCGCTTTTCTCTCGAGAACCTGCAGTGGAGCGCGGGGGGAGGTGGTACGGCCGTTACCAAACATTAATCGACTGTTGAAAATAGTAGTACAGATTTTTGGCTGGCTGGATATTCTTCTCGAGTTGCTCGATGTAACCGCCAGCGCTCACCTTCAGTGCGGGGCCCACGAAGAAAATATCGGTCTCTCCATTTCAGGTACGTCCGGTCCCTTGGCGACTGAGGTGAAGATGATGTCCTAGACCGTAGCGACGTTGACGGAGCTGCTCGATGATGGAGGTCTTCCAGATCGAGAGTACTGGTCTCCAGGTAGCTATCCATGGGTGACTCCATACTAGAAGTTTCGCAGCTGTTTGGAGGTGACATGAATTCCAAAGGTCTTCTCCAGTCAGGCTGCGACTGGAGATGACTTCATATTTTGGTGTACATGAAGGTGATGGGCGAGAGCCAGCTCCTGCTTATAGAGGAACATCTTGGGTATCTTCCGCCCTGGTACTCGTATCCACGTCCTCTGTCTGGGCTGCGAAAACTTTGCTGATATGTTTTTTTGACCCACTGTAGTGCATTGCGGCGGCGGGGGCGGGGCGTGTCAGATGAGTCGCTAAGCGGGAGGCGGAGGCTCCGCTCTATTAGTAGTAGCTTGCCGGCTTGATGGGAGCTACACTTAGTAGAAATGTACCCTTCAAGCCCATGGCATGCCCCGACTCGGTCTAACGATATGCACTGTAACTACAACAGTTGGCCCGAATCGATGTAGACGTGATATCAGGATATCGAGTGCGCAGTCGCCAAGCAAGGTAGACTTGTGAACACATTTGAGACCAAGAAAGAAATGAAAAAGATGCCACCCATCCCTACGAAATTTCCGGCAAGTAAGCGTGCGGCCTTACCATCCCATATTTGGGGACATACTATCGTGGGCAAAAATTATTTATGTACTGACATCTAAAAAAACAGTGACCTTGCGACGGCAAGGGATTAACGGAGAGAGAAGCTAATTGGCACCTTCATTTATCCCGTGGCATATACTCAAACATTTTCCATAGTATGTAGGTTCGCTCGCGTTTTCTTCGGGCCTGCTTCTTCCTTATAGCCCATGGAAGGACTCTCTATTCCCGCTCGAAAGAACTCTGTTGAAATTGACTAGTTGAAGACATGTATTCATTTCAAGCACAGATGATGCTTGTGGGAAGCAATGACGCACAGACCCTGTTGTTCAGTCCGCCTACTCAAACAGACCAGCTGCTAGTAAAATTAGTACTGCATATGAATAATAAATAACTTTGTTATTTGCTCCTACAGGTCGACAGCTCATTTTAGTTGCTCCCTGCGTAAATGCACTTTTTTTCGAAATCTCGGAACAGTTCCATTACACTTGACGCGGATGGCCGAGCTGTAATTTGTGTCATTTGCATTTACTTAATTTAAGGAACTGAGGAACTGAAGTAGTTGATAAATTATGAAAACACTTAGGGCCTGCTGTAGCCTAAACAAAATCCACATGTGGTTCTCAGCTGTTATCTTCGTAGAAATTGCAGAGAAAAACTAATCAGAAAGCCCGCGGAACACCAAAAAAGAATTCACATCAACATTTATGAGGTGGTATTGACAGAGAATACTTGAAATCCCTTCTGATGAGAGAAACTGAGCCGTGGAAAAAGTGAACGTTGGGGACAGCAGAAGAGTACGAGTATGGGTGTTTATGAAATTCGACCCTGTAAGCCGTCAAATCCATTAGCGGAACAGATGACAGTAGTACTGAGTTGACCGAAACACAACGAGAAAAGGAAAGAAAAAAGGATGAACGAAAAGGAGGAGGGCGAAGAATGAAAGGAGGAGAGCCAGATGTCAAAGTTAAGAGAGTAACTGTGCACGAAAGTGAACCTTAAGTCTCTATTTCACAAGTTCACCCCATAGGGCATCCCTCATGAATAACTGACCTCCTAGTCGCAAGACCTTTTATGTTATATTCCTGGATACGGAAGCACGGTCAAGCGTGTGTCACGGAATCCGCCGAAAGAATAGGGTAGAAGTGGTGTTATTTGCTTGACCTGTAACGGAGATGGCCGTATGTGGCGAGGTCAGCCGTGATTTGATGGAACCTGGGAACGGGATCTCTGAAAGTGCAGGCGGGAGTTTTACAAGAAAACATGGACCGAAAAGGTTTTGCGAGTAGGGAGCAGAGTCGCGATGGAAAATCCTCTGCAGTTTTGTGGCGCGGCATTTGGAGAACCCATTGTGCAATTGATCATTGTTGCAACCCCATTTTTTTCCAAAAAATAACGCAAAAAAATTTGGCACGAGAATACCTTCCAAAAGAAGCGACTATAACAAAGACAAAGATATTCACTGACCTGATGGGAATGAATTCTCCTCTCAGATGATGAATAAATAAATTTTTAGTTATCATATCAGCGAGTTCTTGTGAATGAGTTGTTTTGAATGTCTACGCCACTAAGAGCAAAGTTTTCGCAAGGTTTATTCGTTTGCGGTATATGGGACCGTGATCCTCAGAAAAAAAAACACTGTGCAGACTCCAAATTAGACGATGATTCTTTCCTCGAAGACGACTGAATAAACGCCGCAAACGACTGAATGTTTTCCCAGCAAAAAATCCATGTGAATAAAATTGAAAATCATGATAGAATGCCACACTCACCATCAACTCTCAGCCTAACTCGTGAGGAGAAGGTGTTATAATATCGTAACTCTAAATGAATCTACAGTAAGTTAAGTTTCTAAAGTGGTGGATCTAGTGTGAGTGACGCTGCCACATCATGTCACAGAATTCGTGGTGAATACTCGGATCGCAACGCATACTCTGTCTTCCAGCTTCGTACGATCCGATAATATAATTGCACGACTAGTTGGGGCTAAAAACTGATTGCTTCACCTTACACTTGCATAGCATAACTCGTCAAAAAACAATAGTCGAGTTCAGAGAGTAAATAGAAATGTGGGCTCGCCGAAAGAGTTCACAACATCAAAAGCTATACTATCATGTTCTTCGAGCTTGGAGTCACTGGATATATGTCTCGGACTCAATAGAATTCCCCAATGAATGCTCATATATAGGTAGTATCTTTTATAGGTCCATACGCATTGAAAGAGTGTGTCAAATAAGCTGAAGCGCGATGATATTACTAACCTTTCGTGCGCTCCCTGGTTCTTCAAGAGCTCTGAATTTTCCAGCGTCGCAAGCTAAGAGGCTCCTAATCTCCTAAATTTCACACCTCTGATAAGGAAGTATGTCAAACCGAGACGCCTTTCTTGTAACGCAAGAACATAACCAGAGTCAATGATAAGTGAGCAGCATACTCCACACCATCCATAACGACTCAGTTTATTTGACTCACGACTTTTTTTTCGTGACAGGATTTGAGCCAAATATTGCTCCTGGGTATATTGAATTCTAATTAACGAATATAGAATCCGCTTATAGCCCGGCCTTTCACTGCAAACCGCGCACATGCCCAGTGATTTGGGTATATTATGGCGACCAGCGCCTGTATCTCGGGCGCCAGAAGGTTTCTGGTGTGGAGGAAGTGTATTCGTATTCAGAGGTCGAGTTCCCCATGTTAACAAAATTTCAGGCCAAATTCGCCGTAGCAAAAAATCGGTCAAAAACAGCTTGTTTTAGAAGACTGGTGCAGTAAGGGAAAAGTTCCGTGCGAAATTGCATTATTATATAGGTCATTGACAAGTATGAATCACCAAGTTTGCTAAATCTCATAGTGCACAGTGGGTGAGTACACTTAGGAAAGGATGTATATAACTCATAGACTTATCGCGTGTAACTTAGGGGTACAGCAATTAATGTTACGAACCAGATGGAATAACGTACCTGGCCGCTGGGGAGGGGTCGGGGAAGGTGTATTGGCTTACTAACTGTCTAAGGACCACATATTGGTTTGGGTATATTAAGTGTTGCACATGATTCACTAACATAGCTAAATGCCAGTAGGGGCTGTAAGGAGAATGGCGAGCAAACCGATGAAACGGCCAACTCAGTGACATTTAAAAACAGATTTGAACGAGTATCTCATAGGCATCCACTATGACACGCTACAGAAGATACGTGCATATGTGTACCCATGATGCATGCGGCCGTCATACAGTCACTTCTTACAGTTGCTCAGCAAATAAATAATACGAATCAAAACGGTCGACATTGTGGCGGGCGGCGGGGCTTGGATACGTAAAGTTGTTACTTTATGCCTCTTGAAGGAACACACTTGCCTCGGGAACGATGCACGCCTCACCAGGGTCGAGTAATTTATACTGAGGAGTATTGAATCAAGTTTCGCTAGGGGATTAATCGGCAATCCTTTAAGTCGAGTTTCGTAGACCCCCGCTCTTTTTCTTTTGGGGGAGGGGTTGTAAACCCCCGCCTCTCGGCCTCTTCTCCTCATGGAATAAAGCCGTCGACGGGGAGAATTTGGGGGGTAAATAGCAATGAGAAACTATGTCGACGAGATAACACGACCCCCCAATTACTACAATTCTCATATATTCCACTTCCCAGTGGTATTTCTCAGAATTATCCCGAAAAACTTCCTACTTCCCCGAAAATTTTGCTGTTAGCGGGAAGGTAGGAGATATATTAGCATGAAACATACGTAGAAAAAAAAACAGAAACACATCGAAAAATAAGAAATAAGTCAACACCCACTCCTAACCACTGATAAAACCAAAGTAAATAGACTCCCTCCAAAGAGCAATTACAGACCGCTCTATAAAGCGTGAATCAGGGAAAATCAAACTATAATCAATAATAAGTTTTCCCAGCCCAATACGACCTACCTCGTCATGCTGGCGCCAAATACAAACACTCATCCGCGTGGGATATACCAAAACAACGAGTTACTGCTGATGAAGGTTTATGACTTTTACGTGGTTTTCCTGTTTCATGTGCTCCATCCACAACGACTCGCAGACAAAATTATTTATGTAAAGTTGAGCACTCTCGGGAAAATACCGAAAAGTTTAGAAGTTGAAAGAACTACAAGAAATGAGAGAGGGAGCGGTATTTTTATGGTTCATTGCGGTTTGTTCAACTTTTCACACGTGTTAATTAATACCGCCCGCTCGACGGAAAATCTTTAGAGTGAAAAGTGGAAAAATGTGGGAATTTGGAAAGAATAGGAAAACTGAGAACTGTTGGAACTTTCAGGTAAGTGTCGGAGGGAGAGGAAGTTGTGCGAGAACTCATTCGAGGGGGGGTCGACTGACACCTTTCACACATTCATGATGAATTATCTACCCTGCGTGTAACAGATTCCTTAAGAGATAGTTGACTCGAAAAAGAATCGCTGCATTAAGCAAACGCATCTGGAAGTCAATAGTCATGTGTTGTACGTCATGGAGCTTAATATGTAGCTGTCCTGCTCAACAGGTCATTTCCGAGTCAACCAGATAGAAAAATGGTGATTGGGGCGCTGCCGGCCATACCGTGTCATAAACACTAAGCAACCTTACAGTAAGCGAATAATGCTCTGACCTTATAAATAATCGCCAAACAACATGTACGGAAAAAGAAAACCAAGAAAGGAAGAAAACCAGCAGCTTGTGGGGACCAATAACTTCTACTAAACTTGCCGCACAGTTGTCAGGACCTTTGAACTCCTGTGACCGAAGTGGGTCAGTCGCACCAACTCGCAATTAAATAGGACTTCACAGATATCACTCAAGGGAGACCTGTTCAAACTGAACTAACAAAGCGAGCCTAGCAGGAATGCTGAAGCCCCTCCCCTAGTCTGCAGCGGCCAAAGAAATAATAACAACAATAATTTGATTTCCGTAAATATTAAAGGATCTAGAAAGTTCCTGTCCAAAATAGAATGAAGATTGAGCGAGCTAGCAAGGAATGTTAAAACAATCGAGAACGGTAAACATATCCGATTCTATTGGACACCAAATATAAGGTTCTTATATCAGGTGTTAGGAGGCAAGCGGACGTATCGGCTGGGGTGGAATGACGGTTTTGGCGAGCAGTGTATCAACATGCTCATAAAAGGCTGAGCAGCACATAATGTATCACAGCAAAAATACTCCTGAACGTGCACAAATACGTAACAGAATACAAACCAGAGCCGCTCCGACAACGTGTGCCACAGCCGTGCTGTCACGTTGTCACCGACGTCATTGTTTTCAATAAAAAAGCTTCATTCACATCAGTTGGAAGTCGAAAAGAGCTGAAAAACTGTTGAGAAACATACGTCAACACCGAGATTTGAGAGAGAAATCGCCTAGCACTATAGCGCTATATGAAAGAACAAAGTTCCTTCCATTAATATAGTGTCTCCAAAGTAATGTACCTAACCATGTCCTCAAGGTTTACACCGCAGTGTTCGGGAGGCGATGATTTTTATGCTGATTGCTCCACAGAACGAGGAGCATGCGTATATCATGTGAACTGCAACGTTCATTTGTCAAAATTATTCCGGAAAAGCCCTCGTTGATGGAGAACCCCCGCAAAAATCTCTGTGTGGGACCACAGTGGTACCCAGCGACAGTGAAAAATTGACGAGTTGAAGAAATACAGAATTTAAGAAACGAATGAAAAAACTGACGAATTGAGGGAATAGAGGGATACGTACAGGTCCTTTTCATCAATTCTTCATTCTCTATTCCTTGAATGCGTCAGTTCTCCACTGACGTGAGGTACAGTCCACATGTATGAGATGCGGTGGGTGTGGCTGCATACTTCACCTGAATGTCGCGCAGGATTGGTTATTCGTGGGATGCTTCAACTTGAGCTAATTGTAATCTTGCCCTGCACAACGACATGCTTACAATTGCCCCATAAGAAGAATATCTCACCAAAACGCAGCTGCCCCCACGTTCAAATGAGGCACGTAGCCACGCCCACCGCATATCGTGATTTGGAGTACGTGAACATGGACTTAAGGCAGGTCAGAGCCTAGTGCTAAAAAATTAGGGAAACCTTAAAAAAGAAATTTAAGTAGGCGAAAGCACGATGAAACTGAGAGGGATGAACAATTCGACAAAATGATAGCCAGCAGGTTTGAGTAAACAAAGCAATCATGAAATATAAGGAAAAGTGGAGGAAAAAGGAAAGAGAAGCTTCCAGGGCCTAATAAAGAATAACAAGGTGGTTTGACTGGAGGGAAGTCGACGAAGATATTTTTGCGAAATTATCCCAAATTCAACATTCCATTTCGGGCCAATCAGAACACCGTTTGGGTCACCTCATCCTGATTTGATATGATACTGGTATGGCATGCAAAAATTGTTGTCCGCTGAATTCAAGAATATAACTGAAAATTGAAATTAATTGACTATGTTGACAAATCAAACAAATGGGATTACTGAGGGGGATGTCGAAAGCGAAGAAGGGGCTGACCTTCCGTTTCGCACGAGGACGAGCTCTTAGACGGGAGCCAAGCAAAAGCATGGCTCGCCCTCTGCGCTTATCAGTGAGGTAAGGGGGGAACACCGAATTCGATGAATCTCTTAAGAAAAAATGATGGAAAATGATAAAGGATAGCGAAGATTGAAGTAGTTTGACCCATTAGAAACTGCCTCCATGCGTGCATCTCCGCAACATTTCATGTCCTCTTTCCAATAATCGATTGGATTACCATTCGACAAATTCATTGATTAATAAATATGGTTAAACGTGTTTTCTCCTACTCTGAATCACGGGGACTGCCTAAGAAAGCAAATCCTTACAGCTGCGCACTGCGCATGCTGCAGCAGGTAGTCTACAGTGGGCTATATTGGGTCGGCGCATAAGTAATTGCGTTCTTCCCACTTGAAATATCACGCGTGAAGAAGAAAAAAGTTCTGCCATTTGCATAGAATACTTTGCCCTACACAGTAGTCTTCTTAGTTTCCTCCAAATTTCTCTTTCTACTAATATTCAAGTGCTCAAACTGGAGTGTCAGGTCGACGAAATTGAGCACCTTCGACAGACAAGCCCTCTTTTCAAGCTTGATTTGAAAAGCGTATAAACAGAATTAAGATCAGTGTAAGCATATGATTGGATAAGGATCATGTCTCTGAAGGAATTGCTGATAAATAAATTTTAGTTGATTTCGAAGTGTCCATTGTGATCGCGTTTATCTGACAAGCATCGACGTAATTTGCACTGTTTTGATTCGAACGAGGCTTATTACCGTATTAACTAAGAATCACCCAAAAACTTTGTGTTGTAGGTAGGTTAGAGGGTCATAGAAATGCTTTTTACTTATCATTTATCAACCACACACCAACACCAGCTCAGTTGATGTAGACGTTGCGACAATAGGTGGGGAGGTTATGTGAAGGGCGTAGTTGGTCCTGAGGGAGGGTCCTGGTGATCACGCGGATGCCTCTTTACAAGCGTTCCTAATTCCCACTCTTGATCGCGTGAATCAACAGCTGTCATAGGCATCTTTATTTATTCATTCTATACCACAAGGTTTGAGCTTTCTTTCGATGAAGATAAGAAGTCAACCAAGAACATAATAGTAATGAAAGGCAAAATATTTTTATGGTGGTAGGGAAATTATCTATCAAACAGTGTAGAACATATTGGGAACAAGTGTTATTTTCCATGTAAAAATTTCTGTGACAAAGAACGCCATTACTTGTGAGCCAACCTAATATTTTTTCATAAAAGCACCCATGCACGCTTGAACATATGAAGACGCAATGATGGTTCACGAACAGACCCAGCAATATGATTTCAACGAGTGTTAAGAGCTGGGTGCGATTTATTGCCCTAATCAGTTGTTGGAACACCTGATGACGTCACTGGGAGATGCTGAAACAGCGGAAAGATTACAGAGACCAGCATTGCTTCGTCGTATACCTTCTCTCCTGGAAAATCAGCTGAGCTCGACCATGAAAAAAGGATTCATGAGTCATATTATTCTTTGTGAAGTTCTTGAAGTTTAGAACTTGCTGTGGTTTAGGAGGTCGCAGAAAAACACGCGAACCAAGGTCGTTCCATTGCAACGTGACGTCTTGTGCCAGTGCTCCGCACGTGCCTGTTGCTTACATTTCACGGGAACTTCGGAAGTTCAGTAATTCAGTTGAATGGGTTTGAGCCGAACTTGGGGATAAAAAGTAGTTTTTGCCTTGCCTACTCTACAGCTAGACGATAGAATAGGAACTCCTCAGAGATGTGGAAAAGCCGTAACAGGAGAACCAAGGTAAGAAAAGGAGTAATTTCAATGAACGGGTTGCTATGTACGTGACATTTCGATTCAGCTGGTCACACTTATTAGAAACAACTACTAAGGTTTTTCATACGCCGTCTCCTCTCGAGGCATTGATGACGTCGGCGGAACAACGCCCCGATAGATCTCGAAAAGTAGCTGCACTGTCGATCGGCAGAATTATGTGAGACGTTTTGATGAGATGCTTTGGCTATATGCTAAGGGGGAGTAGGTGTAGGGGGAGGGGTGGGTGAGGAGAAGGATAGGTCGTTTCGGCACCACCATTTCACCCACCACCATAATATTCCCTTCTGCTACTATGCACCACCGGAGAGCCTCAGTTGCTGGATGGCATTACTTCGGCGGGAGTTCTTAGCAGGGCCACATCATCGTTGCAATAGTGGGGTCGTATTTGGAGTTGATGGCTAAGGAGGAGAGGTGGAATTTGACCTTCTGAGAGAAATTTTGCGGACTGTTGGCACAACATGACGCTATATATTTCCTTCTCACCAGACCTTCCCTCGTTCGAAAGATAAACTTTTGGGGGAAAAAAGCTAGGAAAGCTCTTTGGGGAAGTTTCCGAAAAAAAATGTTATGGATGATGGAAAAATCCAAGGAAATCCCAAGCTCCTAGAACCAGGGCACATAGCACATGTGAAAGGGCAAAAACCGCAAGGAATATACGACCCCCCATCCTACTTAGGATGCGGAAGGATGGGAAAATCCAGGACCAGTGTAAGGGATTGGAGCGGGAGGGCGGTGGGGGGTGTAATTTCGTCGCGGTTTTTGCCGTTTCACAGTGTGCTATGCTGCCCTTGCTTCTAGGGGCTTGGACAAAAGCATTGAAATAGGTAGATTGTAACTAAATAACAGCGCGTGAAAGTGGAGATGATGAGCGGTCAAAGACACATCAAATAAGGTCTCTGTTTGGACGAGTGTTCCAAGAGGCAAGATGTGTGAGTTCTTCGAGTAGCCGCACCAGCAGCGGATTTCCTAGCTAGTTGACTGACAGGAGAGTAGTCGAATGAGAGAAAGGACAAAAAAGAGTCGAAAATATCGACGCGGAAGAGTTCTGCTACGTCGAGTGGATTGGGTCCTGGTGCGAACGCCGCGCACGTCACCACGCTGGCAACACTTGGTCTGCGGGTGAGGCCTCCACACCCATGATGCTGCTAGTGCGGCACAGGAGACGACAGGAACAGTAAGCTTGGAAGTGGGGGGGGTGTTAGAGATACAATCCACGGGTTTGGTGCTACGTAAAATGGAACGCAATAACGTACGCCCCATGTCGAGATATAAGACGCTAGATATCTCGCCCCCACGATGAAAGTTGAGACAACCGGTTCTAATTCGTATTTTCGATTGGTGTAGGGCTCGACACTCGCCGCTGGAGCCGAAGAAGTGGCGACGACGCCTGCAAAGGGAGGATTTCACAAAATCACTTGAGGTGCCGATGTTTTTTGTGAGCAAAACACGTGTTGCGCCTATCAGCTGACCGGGGGGAGCTGTGTTTTCTAGAAATTCACTTGAGTTCAGCGGCATTGCGTCAAATGAGGAGGATAGGTTAAGAAGGACATAGAGACAAAAGCGGGTCAAACTTAGAGAGTTTTGAGAGAGCAGAGGATTCGTCCAGTACCAACGGGGTTTCCATCACAAGAAACGTGGTGCAAGGTGCGCAAAAAGTAGTTTACAACTCGAAGCTTTCAGTTTTTCTTGAACTTCACTCAGATTTCAGCCATACGGGCGAACGGACATGCATTTAAGAGCAGGGGCCGCCATGCTAGAAACCCTTATGCGCCCCTCCATCAGCAGGGTCGTTTCCAAGCTGATAGCTTGTCTAACAACCTTGTCATTCTCAGCCTGGTTCAATCGATTGCATTGCGAGTCTATCGGATGAAAAAGGAGGAACCCTCTTGTTATCTGCAAAACCCTTCGAAAAATAAATATTAAGGATAAATTCTTCATTTATATTGCATTTTGTGTGCACATTTTGTATATCTTTCGTTCCATTTTTTGTTATTCTATTGTATTCTAAATTCCTATGACGGTTACACCAGAAGTGGGGGATGCCATTGCCTACATTCCTAAGACCGATGAACGGCAAAGTTAAATCAGTGGTCCGCGATGACTATGGTGAAATTGCAACGAGGTTGAATGTGGGAGAAGTAGGTGCGGTTCCGGACGTGGACAACATTGTGCAGGTTTCGCGGTCGGAAAAGTTGTTACGATAAAGGAAATTAAAGGCACAAGTTGCTTTTCAGTGGTTACGTACATCCCTTTTTCCCAGTGACTCCGGCCTCCAAAACTCGGCTTGTAGCAAAAGTAAATGTCCTGCGGCAGTATTATGGGAGTAAATGCATTCAAATATCCTTGACAGATATAGGGTTTCATTACTGGGAAAATCAGAGCCGAAAGAATGTCCAGCGCGCGGTGTTTTCGCGTCTTTTACAATGCTACAAGTTAGTTTGAGGCTGAACGGAGGAGGAGGCCTGACGAATGGGTTTCCAACGTTCTCTTTGGCATTTTCTCTTCATAGATGGTTCACTTGGTGAGTTTTCTTCCAGATTTCTGCAAAATCACCTGATCTTTTTATCGCGGACCGTGCCCCTAACGGATACGCCCGGAAAGCTTGAGCTGGGGGTTCGACTCCGGCCTGGGGTTCGATGTTTGCCCGCAACTCATGGTCAATTCTTGTGATTAATCGGGACGGCGGAACGCGGCATTAAACAGAGTTATCATAACAAAACTGGCTGGCAAAAGTTTACGCTCTTTTAATAGGGGATATTATCGTCAATATTAGGTCTGTCTCGGTTAACTAATTCACTTAGAATGTAGTAGCCAAACAAGTCCGAAATGGCCAGTCCGGATCTTGCCCCGCTTAAGACGGCCAAGCTTTAGCTTTTCACTCCCGGCTACAGACTTCAACACCACATTGGTCTCGGAAAGCTACATTTATTATTATTATTTATTATTATGTATTGTGTGAAAGACACACTGGCATTACGGTAAGCCGAGCCGCAAATCATATGCAAGCAGAACAAACATACATCTTAATGGATTAATAAAAGTAATGCAGCGCGCGGTATTTCCAAGAGAATTCCACCTGCCTGCGAATCGCGCAAAATCGTAGAATTGTTCTATGCATATCCATTTTTACCAGAGTATTCCTTCTGCCGGCCAGGATTCCCGGGATGTATAAAAATATCCACGCAACTGCCATGTTGATAGCTATTCATTGAATGGCTGAAACGAAACAGGTATGCAAAGGACTGCAGTCCTCTGCGATGGGACAGCTCACTGTAGCTATACTATTAAATATTGAATTTAAGCAGCCACTTGTTGCTGAGGAAATGCGAGCTAAAGAGAGCAAGGTTGATACAAATGATGTCTCTACAAAAAAGGAAGGCGAGTTGAAATTCGCTGTCGATCATAGGAATGCGGAACTGAAATGTCGGCTTCACAAAGAATGGAATTTTCTCATCAACTTGGAATTCAGGATGAAATACCAATCGGACTTGCTTTGCCAGTCGTTGTTCAAGTCGGTGCTTTCGTTTGTCAAGATAGAATAGGTACGCTGATAAAGAAAAGTGCGAATCATTGATGATTATTCCTTGATGAGGCAGAAGGGGGTCGTAATGGGCCTGATGTAGACGTTTTGAATGTCGATTTCCCTATCTTTCAAGCTGCGTGAGTTAGGTCTTTCTGGTAGGACGTGACTCACTGGTCTCTCGACCCCCCCCATATTTTATCGAACGGGAATTTTAGTGAGACATTTCTGGAGATTTCCATAGAATTCTTCATTGCGATAATATGCGCTGATAGACAGGCACTTTTCTACTTCACCTGCATCTGCACCAAGAGCGATTTACGAAGCGGGTGAACTGCAGCTTTACTCATTTAACTAAGTAACTTGTAACTGACTGTTAACTATACTCAATTCTTTGTGAGTTTCGAATGGCAGAGAACGGGAAAGATCTCGAGAGCAGAAAAAAATCCCACAGCGGCCGCAGCTAGCGTGGCAGTTCTCTGTGGAAAGCCGCGACATCCCCCACACAAAACGAAAATCTGCTCTTCTGGTGGAATTTACTCGGGGCCCAGCGCAATACAGAATATCCATTTTCTTCCAGTGCAGATTGTGAACAATGAAATAATGAACGAATAAATAACTGCGAACCAAATACTTCAAAGAAAGGCTCCCACAAGGGTAGCTAGTCCACAGCAGCGGAGGCAGGGTCCAGATCGCTCGGGAAGAATCGAAATATTCGAAGGAAGAAATAAAACTTCCACAAACACATTCATTTCTGGTTTTTTTATAATCTTTTGTGAAATCTCCCAATTAATCTCTGGATCTTTTTCTCTTTTTTTAGTGGCTTTTTATGTTTTCAGATTCAGATTCCAATGAGGCTCCGGAACACATAATGCTACGCTTGAACAATTACTAACTAAAATCCTGACAAGAAAAAGGAAAAAATAAAAGAAAGGAGATCAAGCGGTGCTGAGGAGGAAGATACGTCTGGAAAATTGAGACGTCTGAGAAATGAAAACCACTTTATTCAAGACCTTTTCCTCATTGAAAAATGCCAATCGATTGGCTTGGCACTGAACAATCGATGATTTTTTCGTTGGACATCTAGGCTATAACCAGCTCGCCGACTCTAATTCCAAGTCTAAATGGCGATCTCCAGCCAACGTCCTTGATAGTTTGCTACTTATTAACAAAGCAAGGCTAATCCTAGTGACGCCTGCTGGTGACCGATGCTGACCTTGACGCGAAATCGACACTAATTTCCCGACGAACGCCATAAGTAATCCATTTCGAGGGCTACCATGAATGACTAATATAAAGGACACAACGGTTTACGAAGGAATGAATGGAAAAGAGAAATAGAGGCGATCTTCCCAGGGAGAGTATGAACCGTGCCAGCGAACTGATAGTTGTCTCGTCAGCTGTCGTGGTCAACTGCCTTGAGGCGCAAAAAATGCTGTCACTCTCGGAGGACAGCGACTCGATTTCGGACGGAGATAGCCCTGGCCCATTTCACTATGGTACAGCGGCCTAGTAGTACGCTCATCGATGAACTTTCCACGACTTTTCCTTTTCAGAGCCTCATCTCAGCCGATCAGTCATCACATCTCAGCCGGCAGTAGAATTATTAGCTCTACGGCCAGTCGCTGTTAAAAAGGTGCCCTTTTGGTCATACAAAGCCTGCAATCGAGGCTAGATTGAGAGGGTAAGTTACCGCTACCGACCTGGAGGGTTACCTCGTTGGGGAGTTCGCCTCAGCAGGCGAATTTCGCCGTTTTTGAGTTTCTCTGGCTCTGTGTGGTATGTAGTCCACAAATAGACGTGGGTTTAGGTCCAACAACTTACCCAAAAATGAAGCTCTCCGTAGTCATCTATGCAAGTGAAGCTCAACCATACGAGGATAAATAAGGGAAGGATTCTTCTGGGTCGATGTGAAAAAAAAACTTCTGGGGAGGTGGGGAAGATTGAAGGAGCTGATGCAGCTCATAAAGGCGAGGTCGAACTGGCACCGACAACCATAAGCGGCGAAAACAAAGGCGACGAGAGACGATGGACGAAGAGCGCCGCTCAGTCGGGGTAGTTCGGTATGCAGCTGGCCGCACCTCTTTACGAGGTGCGTTGTGTTAAAGGTGTCATCAATGACCATGTATTGATCGGCCGATCGATTGAATCAATACTGTATTTATTGAGTAATTGCACCTATCTGTTACACACCTCCGTGTGGTCTCCGGAGGGTGCTAAGTGCGCTGCCATCTTGAAGAAGTTTTTTCATAGGAACAGAAGTTTTTCCGAGGAATGTCTCCGATGAGAACAGAAGAGTTTTTCTCACGATGCCCTGAGATATGTCAGTCATAGGAAAGAGCTAAAATAGTGGCAAAATAAAACGCCCTTTCAAAAAATTGGCAGCCACATTTTAAAACATTGGAACGAGGGGAAAAATGGCATATGGGGCGAATAGAAAAGAAGTTAAACGAAACTCAAAGCTCATCTCAGGCATTGGCAAGACAGATCTTTGTTGAAGCAATCTGATGAGAGTAAGGAAGGCTGAGTATGTGATTCGAGTGGGATCTACCTCAAATGTGGTGGTTATATCGGATGTCACCCACCCCAAGCCATCCTCTCATTCCCTCGGAATCAGTCTTTCGGCAGAATACTTGTTTGGAAGGTCAGTAGCACTGCATTCAGTCAATCAACCCGCTCCAATCCCAAGGATAACGACCAAGCACGTATGCAAGAAAAATTCAGAATAGAAGTGAAGTGCGTGGCGCCTTCTGAGGAGGTGAACTATGGCGGCGAAGTAGAGTATCCCTTCTCTAACTTCATTCATTTTAAATGGGAAAGAGAAATTAGACAAAAGACGAATAAATAGAAGGCAATGAGACAAGTGAGATAAAGATTTAACGTTGAACAAGCTTTTCGGAATGCGCCGCGCATTTCACTCTCTTTCAAGGCCGCACTTTCACTTGAATGGTGAAGGAAAGGAAGTGTAGCCGAGGCACTGTCGTTGTTTAGCGTTGCTTTATCCTCAGAGGCGAGTTCCTTACAAACTCGCCTACTCTGGCCCTAAGGCACCGGTTGGCTTGGCTGGGAAGTCATTCCAGTTTCCGACGCCAGGACCGTATGCCTGGTAAGCACCCCTACTATCTCATATTCGCCTTAGTATGCCGAAAACTAATAAGAAATACAGGAAAATGTGGTAAGGGCGATGACTCATCGACTTTTCGAAATATCATTTGACGGAGACATAAAAAGGCAAGTGCAGGTTCATGTCGAGAGCTGGCGCAATGGGTTCCAAGTCCCATTACGTCAAACCTTCGCCATCAGCATGGATTGCCTAGTTATTCAGCTAAAGTAGGGATCTCAGAGCAAAGCTCGAATTGAATTCTTTGCCTTTTGGCACAAATAAGCTAGTTGACGAGGGCTGATGAAGTGAGAGACCCAGGGCGGTGCAAGTGATAAAGCCTACTAGGAAATTCATGCGATCTGGACCAATTGTTTTAGGTTTCGATCACGAAAACGACTTGAGGATATGGGTTGATTCGTGACCATTCAATGCCCCTCACACTTTCAGAATATGCCCGAACATTTCCATTTGTCGGCAGAGAATACAAAAAAAACATAACTGAGGAGTCAAAAATTAAATATTTAACACATTGCGGATCGCCGCACTGAGCGCATTTCCCGATCATTTTCTCCTTTTACATGAGTTTCTCTGGGAATTTCCTGCCTCTTTTCAATCGTTTATGAAGAATAGGACCTTCCGTAACCCGGGAACATGTTTTGGCAACACTAGAACATGAAAGACATGTCAAATTGATCGAATAAAACATTGCACAGAGACAAATTCATGACACACCATGTGCGTCACGCGGTCCGGAACATGGTAAAATGGGGTGGAAACAGGCGACATCCGGGATACGGGACAAATAATACCCTCCCCCAGACCTCTATGAAAAATCATGAATGTCTATCTACAGCTGATATCACGATCGGAGGGGGGGGGGTCAGGAGCCGTGGGTACCAGCTCTTTAATTACAGCTCATATCGGAGGGCAGAAGGGGCGTTCCAACGACGGCGGCCGCGTATTTCTGTGCCGACTCCCTCCTCTTGTATACATGCACATCCGCATTTCGTTCATATGGACCATCGCACCCTTCGCCGCTTTCATGCAAACACCCCTTTCTGCCCTCAGAGATAGGCAGCAAGTTCGCAGATAATGGTTCAAGAATGGAAAATTGTTGAAAAATAATGAACAATAGCATACGCAAAAATTCATCATAAATGAAGTGGCAAAAGTGAAATAGCCTGCAGCTTTATTTGAGGGATGCGCCGCTGTAAGGTTCAGGAAATTTAAAAATTCGACGCAAAAAAACGAGAAGTTCAAGTTGTCGTACAAACGCAGCCGGAACCCTCAACGAAACGGAACGAGTCCAAAAAAGACTGCTCAGCAATTGGACATAAGATGAGTGCGAGAGATGACCTTCGGAGTTTAATGTTGTGA
>MU912971.1:1695-35699 GCA_036418165.1 Cooperia oncophora
ACATCTTCACATATTCTGACATGGCTCAGTCAAGTCAAAGTGGATAAACTTCAATCGCATATAACTAGCTTGACATGGGTTCGTCGCGAGAGAACATGCCATGTTTGAGTCTCGATGGCGAGCAGGCAATCCACCTATCGCCTTCTTGGCTCATCATCCAGCTCACGGGTAGCCGAAGAAGACACCTCATCCTACACTTACCTGTCACTACCCGTTGCCTGACTCACTTTTAAGTGATATCACCCGATTTAGGTGTTTAGATTGAATGATCTGCTTTAAACTAAGCTTCCGTGAGACCTCTTGCCCGCCCTCTCGCCTAGCAAACCACTTCAAACACCTCTCAGGTATTTTTCAGTAACGAAATCTAACACCTGAAAACCTTGACCTCCATCATCCCGTATGCCGACGGGTCAATACTCCACAATTTTGTCATGAATCTGGCTTTTTGAACAAACATGGCTGCTGTTCTATTGTCCGGCTGCACTTTGATGACGTTCTTCGTCGCCCGAAGACCTGTGTCCTTCATATCAGGGTCCATCACGGGCATCAACACCGTCTGTAATATAAAGTACATTATCGTGTTTACCGGAAACAGCTGTCACCAGATTTCGAAACACCTCTCCGTGTTGCCGCGCAAGCAGAGCCAGGAATTGAAACCATCAATGCGTCCCTCTCCTTCTTGCCCTTATGCACTTCGCAGGAGCTGGGAAGGGAGAGGCGCTCTGATGACTTCGCTGCTTTCTGGCTCCGCCCATGCTGCAGTCGTGGACTCCGTCTCCTGATCTGCTGATGAGGAATAAAAGCTGGTAACTGCACTTAGAACAGGAAGCAAGCAGTAAAAGAAAACAAGCTGGACTTACCACATTGTGGCCGGCGTTGGTAAGAACATCGGCTATTGTGCCCATGAAATGCGAGTGAGAATGTCCGAATAAAGGAGAGACGACAAGATAATTGTACCCGCTGATGACATTCGATAAGCTCGCAAGCAGTAAGAGGTTAGCTAACATTCCACTGAAAAGGATCAAAGATTTCCCCTTCCTCTCCTGAACTGGAAACCGGTTATAGTCGGTCGCTGCTGACGTTGGGCTGTATCAGATTTGCCAGATTTGGCGTCGCTCCAGTCCATTTCCCACCAGTTGTTGTCGCTTGTTCGCTTCAACGATTGGTGGAAAATGGGCTGGCGAACTCAGTCTCTCTCTGATAAGGCCCGGCGTCTACAACGAACACGGCTGTATATATTTGTAGTCAGAAGCCTAGAGAGTAGCTATTAACAAGTTTTTTTTATTTGGATGTGTTGAAAGATTGTTTGGAAGAACTGATCGAAGCCACTGTAGCGCCCTGCGACGCGATCTACCACAGGCCTGGTGTGGGATTAAATCTCGGATCGACTCCTGCCAAGGTTGATCAACCCCAGCATTCTTCGAGTCATTTGGGCCAGACTGCTCAGCAACATGAAAACGCAACACGGAATCGGATCTACACATCAGTAGAAGCTATTGTAGGGCAGTTTGCACTCCATATCCCGGAAAAGGAAAGGGCGAGGTTGCGCTTTTTATGCTGTATATGAACACTGGCGCGTGTTTTGTGGGGTATTTCCTGTTGCGGCAAACAGTTGCCACAAAGGAAAGATCTCACCAAAATAACGTAGCCGCCGACGCGTTCAGAAGAAGCCACGTTCTCTCCACGTCCGGGATATGGAGTGTACTCTTAGAAGGCAAATGCTACTTTGAATAGGATATTGGAATATGTGTGTGGCTCAACCCGAAAAGGAATTGATTATCCCTAGAAGCCCTTGAATTCGTATAAAAGGCCTGAACTATAAAAGACAATGGATAGCAAGGTGAGAAACAAATCTGAGATGGAAAAATATCGAAAGGATTTGAAATGGTGAAACAGGGTGAAGGAGCGACACTTATAGGAATATCAGAAGCAGAAGTGGTTCGAAGGTAAAGTCATACTGTAAATCAGAACTGTCAATGCTGTTAGCGAAGACGTTTGGAATTCGGAAAATGGAGCCTTAGGAGACACTTGATCCAGATGGACAGTAGTCTTCAAAGCGAACTTAATAAGCTACTCTGAACAATACTGAGATAGAAATGACTTTCTGGTGCTGTTTAGCAATCTTTTCTGATCGAAAACTGTACAATGGGATAAGAAGCCGAGGGCAGGACGTCCTCTCCGGTCAGAAAAGCACTTCTGGACCACCTGCCTTCTACTCACGCGTTCTTGTTATCAGCAAATGAAATAGGAAAAACATTATTCACCTGAGGTATTTTTAGCAGTGATGTTTGAAACACTCGAGACCCTGTACAAACATCACAGTTTTTCGGTTCTTAACAGCTGTAGGGCTACTCGACTGTTTGACAGGAGGTGTTTTTTGCTCTCTTCAACTCGGAAACTCGCTTTTGGGTAAACATTGCAAGTTAACATTTCATCCAACATTCAACATAGATTTCATTCATTTCCCTCTTCGTATGACCAGTTTCCCTAATTTACATTTCAGAGTCACTAGCCTGTGCAGGTAGGGCAGCCTTGAAATCGCTGCTGCTTTTTTGTGGCTGAATTCTACCCGAAGCCATAAAATTACAGAACAGATCAAATTGAAACAACAGTTAAACCCGCTGGGGAGGAACACAGCTACGCCTCTCGTTGTCGGAATTAGGGCCAGGTTTTGACACTCTGCAACATCCAGGTCTGCCATCAGGATTATTTTGGCACTCTGACTATAAATACCAATCCGCTTAGCTCGTATACTTCTGGGGCACTAAATTCGAAAGCTCCACACCACCCAATATCATCGATGCTGTAAACGTGACCCAAGACTCCTGACAGTGTCACACACGCATGGTCCGAAATGTCAATAGTTGCAGACGCCGGCATCAACTCTTGTTTCTGGAACCGACGCGTGTAACTAGGGCGTCAACTGTTTTTCCGCCAAGTGGAATTCCGAAGGATTGAACCTGTTACAAAATTTCGGACCAGTCTACCCACTCGGAGAAAGGTCCATCGAAATCCGGTGCCAGTAGTGCCGAGAACCCACAATCAGAACAAAAATTTCCACTACAAGTCAATGTGCTTGTAAAACACATCTTCTAATTACTCTAGAAAAGAACTGAGAGCGTGGCTTATCATAATGGACAGGCTTCGCTCTATAAAAGAGTATTGTGAAGACTATTCCTCACCGAATCGGCCACATGGTATTCAGACGTCGGATGCTTACCAGGTATTTACTCATGTTCGCATAACTAATAAGTCCCCTTCATGACTCCTTGCAAACTGAATAGGTACGACATCAACGAAAACATTGCAGACCAATTTTTTTCAAATAATTTGTGTTTCAGCACTCTTACAAGTAGGCCAGCAGGGATTCGCGTAGTTTTTGTGCAAAATACGCTTACACATGAATCCGAAAAAAGCCGACGGGCTCTGGCGCTGACAAGAGGAGTGTCAAACCCGTACCCCTCCCTGTGCGTACAAGCTCCAGATTCACTTTGACCACAGTTTGTTTTGTAACACTGATGAGGATATTGAACGAAATGACGGTTTGCGGAGATGGGAAACTGTGGTATCTGATCTATACATAAACTGGAGTGGACATTCGAGGTCTAACTTCGTTGGCATTTGTCCTTTCGGGATCGCTACAATACAATGTCGACCATGAGGAGTAATAGGCAGTAGTGAATGAAGACATAAAAAAATGATCAAGTACCGCTCGCATGAAACAAATTCTTTTTATGGATAGTTGAACCAGTTATTCTCAGGTAATCTGCTTTATACGTAATTGGGAGTTTTCCATTACCACAATCGATGAAAACAGCTGTTAATCTACCCGTTACTCTAGTAACGAGTCACTATAACAAGAGCGCAATAACCAACACGACGGTTTTGGAATGTGGTCGTCAACAGACGAATCCATATGCTTTTTGAAAGCCGGTCTGCTGCTAACCACGTGCAACTTATGAATACTCCACGCAGGGTCATGGAATGAGCATGGTTGCACGGACCCCATCGCCTCGAAGTGTTAGAGAAGAAGATAAACCAACGAAAAGGACGCAATGATCCAAGTAAACTAAAGGCATGAGGCACCATAATTTAGTGCTCTGCCTAAAGTGGTAGCAGGGGCGCTATCTAGTGAGAAAAATGGTGAAGGACGAAGCAAAACGGTCGAAAGGCTGCAGGCCTGCTTGTCCTATAGGATTCAGCAAGCAATTTTGGACGAGTTCTCCGTCGGCGTCGTGCCAACAACCACTAGGTAGATACGGTTGCGTTTACGTACTCATACATCCAGCACCGCAGCCGCTTCATATCAATCCCTTCTTAAATTGTACCTCGCAAATGAATCAATAGTAGCATCAACACCTCCATTCGGATCGGACATTTGTGGATGGGCGGGGGCTGTGTGGGTCCGGGTCGGCATGTTGCAGCTTGATGGGGCGCTACGAGAGTACCTTGCTTGGCGTCACGCAGCGCCTGCTCAGGGGCGCCGAACTCTGTCCGTACTAATCCTGTACATCTCGGGGATTCATCGTGCCACCTGCCTTCGACCTACGTAAAAGCTCCTCATTTGAAAAGGATTTGTTTCTCATCTCCTTATACAGGCCTTGCCTTGTGAGAAAGAGCGGACTGGCAGCCGTACTAGTAAAGCACTTTTGATACTTGGAAACGCCCACAGATGAGAGTGAAAGCAGCGGCGTACCGGCCTATGCTCGCGTTAACATCGAGGTGCAGCACTCGTGGATACCAAAGTCCCGCAGCGAGGTCACGAGGCGTCACTCAGAGTACGGAAGTGAAAGGGGTGCAGACAAGTAGCGGCTTGCCTATGGTTGAACGTGTAGGCGGCCGTGGGACAGTACGCGTGAGGACGGAGACGCCGCCGAGGTATCGCTACCCTCCGGCCTTGTCTCCCTGCCTTTTAGAGCGGGAGAGGGGAGCACGTTACTGAAACTGCGACTCGGTTAACATCGCACATGACGTGGACCTGGATGTATGGAGGTGAGTGCGTAGTTTGGTTCTGAGAATAGCCTCTAAAATGGACAGAACAGCGAATAGCACACGACTTCTATCTGGTAATATTGTTCATTGAAGCGTCCAAGTGACCTCAAGTACAGCCCTAGTTTTGAAAGTCGAACACGACTTGCCCAGTAGAGTGCTTGGCTCATTAGTCTTGATACTCAGTTATTTACCCCTCTTCCTTACCCTCGTAACGCATTGAAAATAATTTGTGACTATGTGGTTCTGGGACGCGCCACCCATTCCAGTTTCACACAAAATTCGAGGGGTCGCGCTTTTGAACTTTACAACGGATTGCCACAGTCGGTTGATTTAATAGTCATTGGCCAGTTTAAAGTCAATGTTTTTATGCTTCAAAAGAGGTGTAAAGAGAATCAGGCGAAAAGCTCGAATTTCTCGAGAGAGAACCGTCTCGTGTTGGACCCCTGAAAACGCGCACGGTGCGTTCACAAGCCACTGCTCCACCACTTTCTTCACAAGTTACTCACTCTATTCGATACTAGAGCAATCGGATTACTTCATATTTCAGCGAAGTCCATCACATTAGTTCTGCATCAACTAAAGTGATGGGATTTGCTCAGGAGATGTGGTGTAGACGAAACTAGATATGTGGACCTTTGCCATCAGAGCAATGTTGAGATAGCCTTCATGGACCAGTAGGCACTTGTAATGCGACTACTTACACCCCTATCCCGGAAATGGTGTGAGCGTGGCTACGTTCTTGATCTGAACATGAAGTAGAATGCGCTTTCGTAAGATGCTTCCGTTAGAAGTAATCGTCAATCTGTCATATGCTTAGCAAAGATATAGCTACAGTTGTTCCGAATCGGCAAAATCCTATCCAAAGCGCAGCCACCGCCACGTTCGAATGAAGTGGGTTGCCACGCCCACTCTGTCTCCGGGATTTGGCCCATAATTCTGCAAATCAGAAGAATGGCTTCTCAATTCTGTCGGTGAGATGTTGGCTATCTTTCGTGCTTGTTGATGTGTCTCCAACGATTTATGTGAAACCTTCATTGAAAACTACATTGCTTTGCAAGAACACTACAGATTTGCGCACCTGTGAGAGCAAGTCTACCATTCGTAGACGTTAACTTTACCGTTGTCGATGTAAAAGACCCTAAATCCCGAGTGAACATGAACTAGAATCACAAATCTGAATCTGAAAGGATACGAGCAGTACAGTAAAGAGGTGATGGGAGACGGACGGCAACGGGTTAGGACTCCACGAGAGGTCAGCCTGCCGCCGCGACGCGGCAGTTTTCGCTATGTGCGCGGCGTTTGCATAGTCCATGAGATTTCCAACAGTCTGCTTTATTACTTGCAGGTGTGAAAACTATGAAAGGAGTAGGCCCGATGTTCAACTATTAGTATAAAACAACGTCCATTTACATAGAAATAATATTTAGAGAATACATCAGCAATCTACAAAAATTCACTTTAGGGTGAATCCTTCTTTTGCCCCGATAAGGCGTTGTAAGGGCCTAAGATTTTTTCCCAGATAAAGTAGGCCGTATTGAAGAAATACAGCAGTCCGTTGAATAAATACAGCTGCCATTCAAAAATATTGACGTCCCATTGAATATTCTGGTTTGGCAAAATGCCAAGCAGATTTGCGTGATGCCAGAACTATGTGAAGGGACCGGGATCTTAATCGCACGACTGTATGGGTCTCGTCCAATCACGGCAGCAATCGCCGCGCGCGGCGAGGCGAAACATGGCAGCCGTGACCTCTCGTGGAGTCCTAACCTACACCCGAGACGGACAAAAGAATCGTATTTTGCCGTGTCGTTGCACGGAGGCGCACCGTCTGGCAGTAAGCGCGGGGAACTTCTCAACGTGTGCGTCGCGCGGCGACGGGCACGGGAGATTCGAACTGCGCGTCGCTTTCTCGATGGGGGCAGCGAAATTCGTGATAATCGTTGCATTTTTTTCCGTCTATTGCTGTCATAGCTGACGATGTGGAGCATCAGAACACTTGAGCGTCCTTATGAGTTACTCCTTCCCTTTATTATTCAAATTCGAATGGGGCAATTTTAGGTAGAAGAACTCGTCTCTCGCGCCGCGGCGTTGCTCGCCACGCCTACCAGCGCGGCGAACTACGATTCTTTTGACATATACTCGAGAGCGAATACGTTTAGTAAACAAAAGGGGCACATTAAATAAGTTGTAATTGATGACGTAGTAAGTGGTATAAGCATAGATGTTGTGGTGATTACGGAAAGCCTGGGCAAAAAATAAGAGTATCTTAAAGGTTAGACATTCAATCAATACCAAATTTGCAGTTACAGTATGGTACTATGAGATTTCACTTCAACGCATCACGAAGTTCATCAAAACCCATCACAAACCAGTCTGCTCGAGTTCGGACAAATTCTCTGACCTAAAGTAATACCGTAAATTGTCCACTATTGGGCGAACGAATTAGGTAAGAATATGACGCTGAGCCCTTCCTCCAGGAGAACGCCTGAATAGGGAGCGTTACCTGATTTCCACCGAAACCGATAAAGGCATCAGCCGGTGGTGCTGCTTCTAGATCAGTGGCACCGTCACCAACCATAACCAGTTGTTTGTAACCCATTTGCTTCAACAAGGTCATCACAGCTGGTTTACCAACCTGGAACAGAATAAGAGTGAAATTCAAAAACGGCCTCAGAGGTTGGGAACTCAGTCACCAATTCTCACTTTACTGCTTTTTTTCCTATATAAGAACAATCTCTTTAAAAACACGGCTCTGATTTTCCTTTAAAGGCTTTGCTTCGGTGATAGTGCTAATGTGGACTGTTAAGATCCACTTGTAAACGAGCACGACAAGAAACGGTGGAAAGTAGTCGCAGCCTTGTAGATACGAAACAAGACAAACAAGAACAGATAAATCCTTAGGACGTGTAGCAGGACAGAATTCGGCACTTCTGGGCAGGCGCTGCGTGGCGCCTTTTCCAAGAGAGGCGCCTTATTGCGACCCAGTCCAGCTGCGAGCATACCCACCTGGATGCCTATCGAGCCCGCCGCCCCGCAAATAGCGTAGCTGAAGCGTAGCTAGCGTACCTGATGCTTGTATCACTCCATTTGAGATGTACAGCATCGAGCGAAGGGTTTAATATGAAGCAGTTGTGGTGCTGCATGGATATAAGGGTACATGCCTGCAGCAGCATCTACCGTAGCGGCATAATGCCAACAGGATACAGTCGTCGAAATTGCTGGCCTTGATACGTGTAGATGCAAGGCGTATTTCTGGGTCTTTTTAGAAACGTAATGCACTTCCTTTTCGAACAATTTATCCCTCACTATTACCACCCCCTGCTACCAATTGCTGAGTACCAATCATCGTGCGTTATGCATTTATAGACAGTTCACGCTCAAGCTATTCAAAGGTGTCCTTCTTTGTACGAGTAGTCTGGTACTCTGCCTCTAAGCTTCTCCTGCTTCGCTGGATCAAACAGTAACTGAAAGCAGTTGTGGCCCTCACTAATGGAAACTGTTAAAGCCTTCCCTAGCTGTCCCCCCCCTGAAACTCAACGTTTACTTTTGGTGTCAGTTTGGTTTTTACACCGTGTTTTTCTTTGGTTCTCACTGTTAGATGTTGTCAGCATTGGATGACGCGAAGAAACTTTTAGTGGGCTTGTGGCTGGCAGATACTCGCTTTGCTGGCATAAAACGAGCAGGTCCGGAGCGCTCGTGAGACTGCAAGGTCCCTAGTTAGCGTAATCTTCATGGCTTTTTTTCGTTTTATCTTCCTTGGAGAAGCATTGAACGAACGTAGGTTTGTGGTGTTGAATGCAGCCTGTCTAGACAGTATACGGTCGTGGGGTTTTGTCCCTCAGAAGAAGGAATGGATGCTCAAAAATCCACGATGACGATCTCACTGCGAGGCTGTGTGTGATCAGGCCCATAGAGGGTTTAGTGTGAAGCACACGAGAGTGCGCGCCAGTCAATTTAGTGATGCCCAACTCACATTCCTGCTGCCCGAATCACTCGTAGGCTCATTTTCATCAAAACCAGCATAGTTTTCATTCTTATCGAACAATATCTGATTGGCATAGATTCGCTTCCTGTCAATGCCTGAAACCACTCTGTTCTTCATAATTCTACCTTGAAACTTCGTTGTATAGTTTGTTACTGTCATCGCACCTAGCATGTCAGCCACTGGTTCAATGAGCCGTCGAAAACCACCAGATACAAGAAACACGTCAGTGCCACGTCTGTGCAACAAGGCGACCAGTTCTCGGATACCGGGAGTCAGCTGGAAACGAGAATAGTTTTTCTCTGTTGATCCATAAGCTGCACTATTCAAGTACGGCTTTTGTGAACTACATAGTAACACATCAAAACCCTGGATAGGCCTTCGCATCTTCCAGATTTGTGCTGCACTCAGTGAAGTCTGACGGGAGGATCTCTTCTTTTCAAGGATAAGCCACACGATTGTTTCTCAATCAAAACTGCAGGCGAATACATTTTTATCTTAATTACTTCACTTGTCGGGAGATGTTGAACTCAAATCCCACTGTTCCTGCGAAACTTCTTATCATTTATGCAACACCTTGAAGCCCTAAGGCACGATGATTTGGTACTCGGTTCACAGTGGTAGCATGGGTGCCATATAGTGGGGAGAATTTAAAAAAACGAAGTGAGACGGTCAAAAACTTGCAGTAAATTCTTTGCTTCACATGGCTCAAAAAACTTTCAAACTAGTTTACCATTGGCATCGTAGCAACAACCACTACGGTAGATAGGCTGCATGCTATCACATACTCCATCCGACACAGACAACGCATCATATTATCTTTCCGCTTTATAATGTACTTTGCAAATGAAGCGATACGACCATCAGCATCGATCGGACACTTGTGGGCGTATGGGAGCACTGGGCATTGGGTCGGCATTTTGTACCGTCGTTAGAGACAAAACGGTATAAACGGCATAGAGATGGCCCTTTGTCCGCAGAAGCGCGCTCGCAGCCGCACTGCTCAGAAATTCGTCCTGCAAGGCGTAAATGTATCTCCTACTAGACTTGGAGATTTATCCTGCCTCTCGCTTACGAAGAAAAAAGTATATATGTCTGAATGTGGTTCATTTTCACACAGGACTAAAAGTGTGGCGCACACCAGACACTATATTGCCCATGAATCCCCTCTATTACTCCGATGGCGAAAACTTCAGCAGCGCTCAGTGATCTCATTGCCTAAAGGCAACAATGTCTCGAAAAATTTTCATACCTTAGGTTTATTTTCATTAGCATACTTTTCTAGTTGTTCGTACGTTGGCCGCATCACCTCAAGACGAGATACTAGAGCCTCTCTAAAAATGGGAAACAGAAATGATGGCAAAGCAACGCATTCAAATCAAGAAAACGAGACTGATTACGCGCGAGTAAACTTTTAGGTTATTCTTTGCGCGGTCAATTCAATCTATCCCGATTCTGCGACTTGTCCTGAACTGCACTGCGATTCATTCTATTAGGTTGTCCGGAAAGTTCTCAGCGTTTTGTGCACCTATTTTGTACATTCACTGCTGATTAAAAACTCATTCTGCCTTGCTTCTCAGTAGCACATCCTGTAGAGAATTTCTTGCGCTATCTGATGGTATAATTGCCGTTTCACCATTGCTTGATAAACCCCCTTTTTCAAGATTTTTCAAGCATGTGAAAAGAGCACTTCGGACGATTTTTTTCTTCGACTATAAATTGGGGCAATCCGCAATCGAAACAGCTCAACAAATTAACCAGGTGTGGGGGCCCAATAGTGCTAGAGAAAGCACTGTGCGGCAATGGCTCAACAAATTTCGTTCTGGAGATTTCAGCCTTGAAGATGAACCTCATAGCGGTCGACCTAAAGCAATATCTGACGAGGATTTTAGGGGGATTTTGGAGGCTGACCCATCCCAAACAGTTCGAGAGATAGCAGAAGAGCTAGGCCTTGGCAAATCCACTGTTGCAGATGGTCTGGAACGCATTGGGAAGGTGAAAAAACTCGACAATTGGGTGCCCCACAATCGGAGTGACCGGCAGGAAAAAAAAGATTCTGGTCACGGCTTTGGTGGTCATCGGCTGGTGTGATCCACTATAACTTTTTATCACCAGGCCAAACCATCACAGCAGAACCCTACTGTGAAGAAATCGACGAATTGTACCGAAAATTTTGTCAGATGCAGCCAACACTTATCAAAAGAAAGGGTCCGATTCTTTTGCATGACAACGCCCGCCCACATGTTTCACAAATCACTATCCATAAATTGAACGAATTGGGGGTTGAAGTTCTACCTCAACCGCCATATTCTTCAGACCTTTCGCCAACCGACTATCACCTTTTCTAACATTTTCAGAACTCCCTTGCTGGAAAATACTTCATCAATCAGGACCAGGCAAAAAAGCCTTAGTGGATTTCGTGAATTTTCGACCACCCAGTTTTTTATTTTGATGAAATTTCTCGACTGCTGTCACATTGGCAAAAGTGTGCTGATTCGAATGGGCCTATCTCTCGACACTTAAATCCATCACGATATTTAAAAAAGTTACGACTCGTTTAAAGCTGAACAAAAACGCTGTGACTTTCCGGAACACACACATAATACCAGATAGCAAACATCAACACAATCATACAACTTCATTGACTGCGAACTAGACGAACACAGGCGTCCAGCATTCCGAATACAGTGAAGCGTGTTTGGTCCGCGCAAACATGTCATAGTGCAGACACTACTGAACGCCGTCTCAGAGACCACCTCAGTGGCATGGGGTTTTTTACTCTATGTGAAAGCATGTCTAATCTATATAGCATACATACACTCGATCCAAAAGTATACACCGCACCCATAATTCACAATATCCCTCCCTACACGACAGTTTCAATAAAACTCTATGTATTCTAAATTGTGGTAATTACCAGTACCAATTTGCATGCCAACTCCGAGAACTGACTTTCCACAGCAACTTCAACTTTCTTTATTTTTTGAAAATTTCTCACTATGACATATCACATCAATATATACAGCCACTAAACGAATCGATTCAGAAAACAACAAGTGTACAACAAATTTAATAAATCGTCATTTCAATAATCTATTGCAGCCCCATTCTTTCGAATAAGTTCGAAAATGCGGTTGTCCATGCTCGAATAGAGGTGGTCTATAAGTGTTTTGTCGACATGGTGCCATGCATCAATGATAGCCTCCTTGAGCTCACGGACATTTTCGAATCGCGCATTGTGCGCGTATATCCTGCGTACCATGAAGCCCCAAACATTCTCGATAGGGTTTAGGTCTGGGCTATTCGCTGGCCAGGGCAAAAGAGTGATTTGATGACGGCTGAACCACGCTCGAGTGCTCCGGCTGACATGGATTGGTGCATTGTCTTGCACGAATACAGGACTTTCATGCCGCATCCTTCGCCAGAAAGGTAACAGACCTCGTCGCATTACCTCTACGTAGCAGAGAGTTCATTTTTGTTTGATGCGAAGCACAGCTTCAAACGTCCCGTTGATGCGATCGTAGCCCATACCATGACACCACCCCTTCTAAAGTTCCGCCTCGGAAAATTGAGCTCATCTTTCCTGAGATCGTGCCAGTAGAATCTACTTCCATCGGGCCGTCGCAGTTGAACTTCTTCTCATCGGAAAACACGACCTAGAAAAAAAACTGAAAAGACAAGCAGGGGGGCACCGCAGCACGAAAGCTAACCTTGCTCCAGTCGGTTCGGCAGCATCTTCTAGCAAAGGCGAGTCGGTTTTCGCGATGGCGGTCTGTCAGGAACGGTGCCTTCCTCATTTTCTCTCTGATGATGAACGCTGACTTCTTCAAGACACGCCAAACAGTATTTTTCGAGACATTGAGATTCAGCGATGACTTTATTTCCCTGCATGACATGGAGTTGGAGTGGAGTTGAACCTCTCAGGATAGGACGTTTATCTCGTTCAGACAGCACAGGAGGACGCCCAGATCTCTTCCTGACTCCATATCCTGCGGGATCCCTGACAAACTAATCGATAACATAATGACTGCGGCCCAACTCTCTTGCGATTTGACGATTCGACAGTCCTTGAGCCTTCTTTGCGATAATCTGCCCCTTTTCGAAGTCAGACAGTGAAAGCCCTCTCGCCATAACCTGGAAAAGGTCAAAGGTAGAGATGATGAGAAAGTTTACACGAAAAAAATGAGACGCAATGGGAAAATATGCGGTGGCTGTATACTTGTGGGACATTGTCATAGTGAGAAATTTTCAAAAATAAAGAAAGTTGAAGTTGCTGTGGAAAGTCAGTTCTCGGAGTTGGCATGCAAATTGGTACTGGTAATTACCACATTTTATACCTAGAGGCTTTTTTGAAAACGTCGTGTAGGGAGGGATATTGTGAGATTTATGGGTGGCTGTATACTTTTGGGACGCAGTGTATATGTGTGGGAAACTAAGGCTATGCAAAAATAGTCAGTTTCTTCCCAACATCCCGTACAAAAACAATGACTAATCCACTAACCAACGCAAGAACGTACTCACCGAAATCGAGTGTTCCCATTCATGGCTTTTTTCGTGATTTCCGCCACGGCCTCACCTACTCCTAGGTGGTCGGCTAAGTCATCGAGTGCTTGGTTCTTGAATATATTGGATTTTGACGAAATTTTCGGTTAAAGCAACCGAGCTAGGATAAAAAAACAGACGGCAGGAAGACATCCATTTTGAAAGAGACACGATCACATTAGTCTGCAACGCCAGGGTGAGCATCGTTATGCAAAATCCATCGGGGGGGGGGGGGGGAGGGTCCTACATAATTGGCCGTCAGGGAGGGAGAGGGGTCGTTAACGCAGTGTCGGAAAGCACCCGTGATCTGGCACATACCTGGCAGACAGTCGAGTCGACATCGAAGGCGACAGCGTCAGCGTTCCGCCATATACGCCGTACGCGTTCCTCGGGAGTTTCGACTTGTGTGTGGCAACCAGCATAAGACGATAGTTGGCTGCCAGTTGGACGAGAAAACTGCCCAGGTATCAGGTCCTGCAACAAAAGAAGAGCCACCTCAGAGCAAGTTCACGCTAACTTCTGAAGGTTCAACAGTGTTGAAGAATCCCTTCCCCTAAAGTGATGTGCTAGGTCACAGTACTCTTTGAAGTCTAATTATTCATGAAAAACCCGAGCACACATACCTGTGTCTTGCTCGGCAGCAGCCCCTCTTTGAGGCAGCGCCCGCATTCGTTTGATGTTCCTAACGCCCTCCTTAGATATCTTGCTTTGTCGACAAAGGTGGAAGGTGTACTAATTTTGCAGCTCAAAAATACGAGAGGATGGAGTTACCCGCTTGTGAAGAGGATGCCGCTGTGCCCACCTGGCTGCCATAACATAACTGGCTCAGCCTTCAATAGGCTTTCAAGAATAATGAGTTATGCGGATCATACTAAGTGATCCAGTACGCTGAAAAAATAGCGAAAAAATCATGGAAAATGCCCTATATAGAACCCTATGCTGGCCAGGTGGGCGGGGCGGCCGACTCTTCACTAGCGAACGGCGCTATCCTCTCGCCTTTTTGAGATGCAAAACTAGTACATACTGCATCCTCATAGGGAGGGCTATGATATCCAGAGAGGGCGCGGGAACATCGAATGAAAGTAGGCGCTCAAGGCGAGTGGGGCAGCACGGGTGTACACTAACGAACACGCCCCGAAACGACTTACCTGGCTATCCGCACGTACCATCGCACCGAATATGAAACATACCCGAGCGAATGGTACACTTGATAAAACTAAATGCTTCTGCTTACTCTAATTTGTAAGGAAATCAAAGTTGATCTCACGCTCAGTGTACCCAATGCTAAGGTACTGCACAAAAAATGATGGAGCGAGTTTTTGACTTCTGGTGAGGCTATCGGTGAACTGCCGATGAAGAAGCAGAGGTGTCCAAAAAGCAGAGGTGGGATCAGTGAAGGCAGTGTGTATTTTTTTTTGCATTTCACAGCGTGAAATTCCCGAGGGAAAACTGATCTCTGGTTGAACCCTTGAAAACACGCACGGTGCGTTTGCCACAAGCCACTGCTCCACTACTTCCCTCACAAAGTACTCACTTTATTCGATAACCTTGAGCAATCAGCTTACTTCATTTCCCAGCGAAGTCCGTCACAACAGTTCTGCAACAAAGAGGATACTACTTGGCAAGAGTGATGAGATTTGCTCAGATGTGGTGTAGATGAAATTAGATATATGGACCTTTTTGCCATCAGAGCAATGTTGAGATAGCCTTCATGGACCAATGACAGCCCCCGCGCTCAAGAAGTACATGGTCGCCCTTCCTTGTGCAAGTAGTACAGCCCCCAAGCTAGAGACTGTCCCACTCTCGCAACTCCACAGCGAGCGATTAGCGAGCTACAGCCGCTGAAGTCCTGGTTTCTGAACGCCTCCCCAGTTGACGCCGATCACTTGCTAGAGGCCCTCTGACGCGATGGGCCGTTCAGTTCTTCTTAGTTGGGCGGGCGGGACTATTGGAAATTCGCTTGCCTTTTTTCGCTGACCGGGCGTTGTGCCCATGAATGATCTGCTTCTTCTTTTACATTTGTAATTTTATTGGCACAGTACAGTCAACTCCAACCCATCTCGCAATGTAAAACGCGTAAAAATCACGAGCGACCCAATTTTCGTGGTGCAAAAGCTCGACGCACTTCACTACACTAAAATATGCCACGCAATTGAACCTTAATTGTAACCCTAAGCCGGCCGTTGTTTGGGAAATTTCTGTTTCCTTTTCAAGACTTTTTCATCGTGTTTTTGTTGTTTTTCGCTGTTATTTATTCTTGTGCATTGGGACGATATCACTATTGCGAGATGTGATAGAGATATTTGTGAGCTAGGGGTTGCACAGAGACCGCACTGAGGTGTGACTGTTAGGGAGCGATTTTGTTTATGGTTGTTCTTGAGGATCTTTTCTGCTTTATTATCTTCGGGGGATTACGTGTCAGCAGCGATTTTTGTTTATGGTGTTCTTGAGGACTCTTCTTGCTTTTTTCTTCTTTGGGATTACTTATCAGCTACTGTTTCATAATTGAAAAGCAACTATCCATGACACTTTTATCGCGGGAGCTGTCTTTAAGTGGGACTACTTACACACCTTATCCTGGAGATGGAGTGGGCGTGGCTGCGTACTTGATCTGAACACGAAGTCTAACGCGCTTCCGTGAGATGCTTCCGTTTGAAGTAAATATTGACAAAAATATAGCTACAATTGTTTTTTAAACCGGGGAAAATCCTGCCAAAAGCGCGCGCAACCGCCTGCCACGTCGGTTGGAAAAGCTCCCACTCCGCCTCCCGGGATTGGGGCGCTATAATTTCGCCAGTCTGAGAGAATGGCTTCTCAATCTATGTCGGTGAGAAGTTGGTGTCTGTTTCGTTGGCTTGTTGACTGTGCCTTTACCGATTGAAATCGAAACGTTCTCGAGAACTAAATTGCTTTGCAAGAGCACCAGCAGATTTGCTCACCTATGTGTGAGCAGTTATGTAAAAGACAGTAAAGATTCCGAATGAACATGAACTAGAATCACAGTGAAAGGATACGAGTAGTACAGTAAAGAGGGTGAAGGGAGTCGGACAAGAGAATCGTATTTTGCCGCCTCGCTGCTCGTAGCGCACCGTCGTTCAATGAGCGAGGAAATTTCGCAAGCGTGAGCGTTCGCGCGGTGAGGGCGCGAGACTTTAAACCGATTTTTCCGATACTTACGCCCATTTCCACAAGTTTTGGAACGCTACCACCGTCTGTTACTGTCATAGCTGACGATATGGAGGATCAGAATACTTAAGCATCCTTACTAGTAACACCCTTCCTTCCCTTTAATAGTCAGATTTGAATGGCTGGGCAGAAGAACTCTCCCTCGCAGGCGCAACGTCGCTCGCACGCCAGGCCCCCCCCCCGCGGCCGAGCGATTCTCTTGTTATTACCTGGTAGTGTGATTACGTCTAGTAGGGAGTATGTCTAGTAAAAGAAGGGGTATTAGTGACATTATGTAATAAGTGACATTGGCAATTAGGATATGTTAATGTGATTACAGAAATCCTACGCAAGAAGTACGAGTTGATTACAGAAATCCTACGCAAGAAGTAAGAGTATCTTAAACATTTAGGTTATACATCTAATTACTATAATTTGCTGTTATAGTAAGGTACTGTGAGATCCCATTTCAGCGCGTCACGTAGGTCGTCAAAATCCGTCACAAACCAGTCTGCTCGAATTCGAACAATTCTTCGGACCTAAAGTAAAACGTAAATTGTCCACTGCTAGGCGAACGAAATAGGTAAGAATGTGACGCTAAGCCTTTCTTCCAGGAGAACGCCTGGATAGGGAACGATACCTGATTTCCACCGAAACCGATAAAGGCATCAGCCGGTGGTGCTGCTTCTAGATCAGTGGCACCGTCACCAACCATAACCAGTTGTTTGTAACCCATTTGCTTCAACAAGGTCATCACAGCTGGTTTACCAACCTGGAATCGAACAGGAGAGGAATTTAAAACGGCATCAGATGTGGGAGCTTCAACGATGATTCATTTACTACTTTTCTGGTACCAAGAACTATCTGGTGGCCAACCAACAACAGCTTTGGAATTTCAACGCGAAGCTCTAGTGATATTTGCGTAATACTCCACTGTTAGCATCGAATGCGTAAGGCAAGCTTATGAAAAAAGTTACGGGATTAGGTTTCGCAGCTGAAGGGCATTTGGCACCGATAATCCTTGAGATAGGTAGGGACAGAATTGGGCGCCCCTGATAAGTGGCTGCGTGGCGCATTCCTAAGAGCAGACAAAGTTTCTCCTGCGGAACACAGCTTCCTCTTCAACGACAAAATTTTCAGTTTTCTATTACCTGATCGCGGACCGTGCTTCAAGCATCACCTGGCCTGGTGGTCATACTCATAGAGGGTTATCAGGGAAAGCACTCCAGGTCAACTTTGAGATATACAACTTACATTCTTACAACCCGAATCACTCGTAGGCTCATTTTTATCAAAACCGGCATAGTTCTTATTCTTATCAAACAATATCTGATTGGCATAGATTCGCTTTCTGTCAATGCCTGAAATCAATCTCTCATTTATAATTCCTCGTTTCATGTAGTTTGTTACTGTCATCGCACCTAGCATGTCAGCCACTGGTTCAATGAGCCGTCGGAAACCACCAGATACAAGAAACACGTCAGTGCCACGTCTGTGCAACAAGGCGACCAGTTCTCGGATACCGGGAGTCAGCTGGAACGTTAACAATTTCTCTTTGTTGATCCATAAGCTGCACTACACAAGTTTGACTTTTGGGTGCTAGTAATGCATCAAAATCCTGGATAGGCCTTTTGCATCTTCCGGTTTCGCGCTGCCACCGTCAGTGAATTGACGGGGGCGGGGGATCTTTCTTTTCAAGATAAGCCACACGATTGTTTCTCAATCAAAACTGCAGGCGAATACATTTTATCTTAATTGCTTCACTTGTCGGGAGATGTTGAACTCAAATCCCACTGTTCCTGCGAAACTTCTTATCACTTATGCAACACCTTGAAGGCCCTAAGGCACGATGATTTGGTACTTGATTCAGAGCATGGGTGCTAAGCTTAGTGGCGTAAATACAAAAAAACAAGTGAAGCCGTTGAAAACTTGCAGAAAATTCTTTGCTACACATGGCTCAAAAAACAATTCCGGACGAGTTTACCGTTGGCATCGTAGCAACACCACTACGTGTATTAGGCTGCAATGATACTCATATATCCATCGCAACACAACAGCCGCTTCATATCTACCTGTCTTCGCCTTATAATGTACCTTTCGCCAAATGAAGCGATACGCAGGATCAGCATAGGTCGGCATACTAGTGGGCGGTGGGTGCGGTGGGCGTCGGAGTTGGCATGTGTGTACCGTCGTTAGAGCGCCCCCAGCGAGGCCTTGGTTGCAGAAGGCAGCGACGCTCCACGAGCGCCTGCGCATGGAGGCGCCAAAATCCTGGTTCTGCAAGGGCGATTATTATCCTACACGACTTAAGAACTTATCGTGCCACCCGCCTTTGACCAAAAAAGTGGATTTGCCCAAATGGGGTTCATTTTCACACAAATCTAAAAGTGTGGCGCATAAAAGGCACTACATCGCCTACAAGTTCCGAGTCTAAGAACCGTTGCTCCCGTGGCAAGATCTTTACGACCGCTCACTAAGACTGTTCATACCTTGGGTTTATTTTCATTAGCATACTTCTCTAATTGCTCATACGTCGGCCGCATAACCTCCAAACAAGACACTAGAGCCTCTCTAAAAATCTGCACAAAAGTGATACAATGAAAGGCATGATAATCGAAAACTCTGAAGGTTTACAACGACGGTTGGAATCCTTAGGTTGCGTTTATACTTTGCAACTCAACTCGTTTGCCCGCCGATACTGCGACTGACCAGCCATTCCACAGCTAACAGTTGGGATCAATTGGGAAAGTACTCAATAATCCTTGGAAGCCCTTCCGCCCAGCAGTTCGGCGATTAGCGGTAGATAGATCGCGGCGACGCCATCTGGGAATGTTTCGCGTCGCAAAGTATGAACGCGATCCCAATGACAACTCTTGGTCAGAATCCAATATTGAGTTTCTCTCTGAATTATGAAAGTTTCAGAAAGACACCGACCTGCTGGCAAAATAATTATGAAAAATGAGCATAGCAAAAATAGGTCTTCCAACGCACTTCATATACGTTAACTAAGGCGGCGTTTAGACTTCGCGTATCGCGCGGCGGCGCTTCGGTCGCGAGTTCGAGCGATCGAAGCGAGCGCACGATCGTGTCGCTCGCGCTGCGTACAGATTGGTGCGCGCGAGTGATTGATTGGCGCTTCCAGTGTGTTGCGCTCCAATGCAAAAATCGACTGGACGGATGCTAATTCACAGCCGTATTCGCTTACTTTTTCCTTCTTTCTCCTCCCCTTAGCTTCTAGCTTGTTTTTCATCTTCCTGCCACTATTTTTGAATCTGTTCCTAATTTTTGTCGGTTGTTATGCTTTTTTACCTTTTCCCATTGAAATTTTTCAGATACATTGAAATTTTTTGGACGGACGGCGCGTGCACTTCCTCTATTTGTGAGACGGGTTTTAGGTCTCCTGTAGTTTTGGTTAGTGTGGCTCATTCTCATCAATTACATTGTGGTTAGCTTGGTCGGCAGTTCAGCAGTTCAGGAAAAAGATAAGCTAAATTACAGGGAACCTGAAAACTCCACCTCAGAAGAGGGGAATGTGCGCGCGCTCAACACGGCCATCCACCCGAAAAAGTTCAATGTATGTATCTGAGAAATTTCATTGTGTTAAAGGTAAAAAGCACAATAACCGACAAATATCATAGATAGATTAAAAAATAGTGGCAGGAAGATGAAAAAACAAGCTAGAAGCTAAGGGAGGAGAAAGAAGGAAAAAGTAAGCGAATACGGCTGTGAATTAGCATCCGGATGATCAATTTTTGCATTGAAGCGCTATCTAATCAGTCGCGCTGCCTTCGCTCGAGCGATCGACGCAAGTGTACGCTAGTGGCGCTTCGATCGCTCGAACGCGCGACCGAAGGGCCGCCGTCGCGAAGTCTGAACGCTGCCTGAGCCACTACTAACGCGAGTACGTACTCACCGGAATCGTGTCTTCCCATCCATGGCTTTTCTCGTGATGGCCGCGACTGCCTCACCTACTCCTAGGTGGTCGGCTAAGTCATCGAGCGCTTGGTTCTTAAAATTATTCGAATTCTTGATGGTATATTATCACGGCACTGCAGCCTGGATTGAAAAGCAAGGCCACAGAACATTTCAATTAGCGGAAGCGGCCGTTCACGTCTAATCAATACCTCTCATTAGCACGCTTTTGAACTTTCTTGGAGCAGCACTTCAAATCTTGGTAGCGCCACCATTTTACATCTCTTGAACTTTATCGCAATAATTGCACCGCTTTCTTGTGTTCCCAGAGACAGTTCTCCTCTACTGTCGTGAACATGGTGCAAATTGCGGTGACTGTTCGCCCCTGCCAGTCCTCACATTTGATCCTCCCACCCTCTTTCGCAGAATACTTCCCGTAGGACGCTCGATCTTCTTTTCTCTGGACTTCTAAATCTCAGACCCTACATTGTCGCATGCTTCACTGCATATCCCAGAGACAATAACGATTTTTCAGTAGGGCGCAAGTGGCTCACAAAAGAATTTAGGCGTGAGGTTGAATGCATTGCGATAGTCGGCTGCGGACTCACACCATATTCGACGCGCTCTACCTGGAAAACAAACCCAATTTTCCAAGAACAGGCCGGATCTTAATCAACTTATTTTCTACGTGGGCAGATTTGGCTGAGAGTTGGATTCTAGAGGTAATTCGACCTCCTGAACACGAACATCACACCCACTTGGCCTGACCTAGGGTATTTCAGCGCCAGCGCCAAAATACCCTAGGTCACTAAATCCGCTGAAAACTTGTATAAGAAGACCATTTAACATCTTGATTGCATATATCACATTGGCGCTGATGGAAGACGCTGTGATTGTCTGCGCTCTGGTATGGCTGGCCTGACCTAAAGGAAAACACTCTTTCTCACACGCTCAGCCCTAGAAAGTGTTAAATGACGCTGGAGTGAATGTCCCATACCTTGCAAATTCTGGTAGGATAGGTGCGGTACTAACTGGCGCCAGTTGGGCGCCAGCGCCCAAAACGAGTGCTATATTCGTGATTAGGACATTGAACTATCTCTGTGGGCGAGGTTCACCAAAAGAAAATTTTTGCCTTTTTGGGGCAGTAATAGCTGAATAGTGCCTTTTATGGTTTTCGCGTTTCCAGCAACAATCGTTGAGCCTGATTTCAACTTCCCCGCATTCGAACTTCTGGTTACAAGGACGATTTCTGGGGCTCTGATTCAGTGGAACTACGATTAGACCACAGCACGTGAAAAAAAAATCAATCGAACCTTAGTTTCTTGAACGCAGAATCGAAAACTGCCCTTGTTCTCTAGCTTAATGAGCAATTTTCAATTTTTTTTTTTGACAGAAAAGGTTGCTTTTCGCCAACAATAGTTTGAGTTCGACTTTCGCGCTGCAGTGGCATTCATCCTGAAGTGTTCATGCCTTCTGTTACAGCAGCTCAAAGCATATGTCGGCAAATCGGCTACGACCGCTTTTTTCAGGTAACGCGCGTCAAATATGGTGCGAGTCCGTGGTCGACTATTGCAATGCACTGAACCTCACGCCTAAATTCTTTTGTGAGCCACTTGCGCCCTACTGAAATAATGCGTTATTGCATCCCGAGGTGTAGCATAGCAGTCATGCGTCGTTCGGCTAACCAACGCACGACAGTCGCCAACCATGTTTGAAGTGAAGTACGCAGCCATACCCACCTCATCCGGGGTGCGAGGGCGGCTAGGTCAGTTTAAAGAGCCCAACACAAAGTTTGCCTTGAATTTGCTCGCGCACCAGCAAGCGCAATCGTCCTCGATCGAACGACCCATACTTTGGGTAAGATGACACGGCAGTTTTTGCCGTCGAAGACAAACCTGTATCAGTCGCTTCGTATGACCGATAAGATGTGGTGATGGGTATTGAAGGGCAGCTAGGACGGAAAGGTGCCACGTGATCTATGGTAATCTGCTGCGCTGGGCTTCGCTTCAACTTACGCCGCCGTTATAAGACTCGTCCGTTTGCAGGAACACATAACTGAGACTTGCATCCCAAGGACGATCCGCCATGTGCGAGGACGAATGGATCCGGAATGCGCAACTGGCCGTAGAGTGCCAACTTTTTCGGCTCAAAGAGTGGCGCGGTGCACGTTTACTAAAAGTTGTGGCAAGCTGGATGGTAGATGCTCTCGTTCGCGCTTTCTCAAGGTGCAGCTTTTGCGTTGACACCAAGCTACGTCAGCGATGCACGTACTCAGCGGTGGAGAACAATCAGAAGTGATGGCAGCGCCTCTGTCCTATGTAGACCGCCTAGTTCAGTAAAGACGCGGGATATCACGGTAGGTACCTTATGTACTACAGTTTGTGTTGGAGCGGCTAACCTCTCACTAAATCGACTACGCGGTGAAGTGGTCGAAGCAGAGTAAAGTCCACATGATATGAAAACTGAAGCCGCCCACAATCGCACTGGACCAGCTTAAAGGCAGTTGCACGATAAATCGGCTTGTAGCAGGTGTAGAATTTTGTGCAACTGGCTTAACAGAATTGCCGTGACTCGGACGGAGCGCATGCGGCGAAGCAATGTTCCAAGGAGGGTACCTCTATAGCCTATTGAGCAACAACTTTACGTCCCAAACGCCTTCCTTGCCCGCCCGCCCACAAACGGACGACCGTTTCTGACGCTCGTATTCATTCATTTGCTGAGCAAATTATGAAGCAAAGGGATTGGTATGAAGCGGCGGTGATGCTGCATGCATATATGGGTACAAATATGCAGCCGTATCTTGGTAGCGTTACTGGTAGATGCGGTACGGGAAACTCGTCCGAAATCGATTTACAAGTCACTGAGAACGAAGGCTTTTTCTTCGCCGGATTTTGACCGTTTCACTCCGTTCTTTCGATATTTCCCCACTATATAGCTCCCTACTAGCATTTTAGGCGAAGTAGGAAACGCACCGTCGCAACTGCCTTTAAGGCATTTCAACTTCTTATGAAATTTTCGATAGCGTGAACTGACAGCATACACCGGCAGACAGTCGAGTCACATGCGAAGGCGACAGGCGTCCCGCGCGATTTCTCCATATGTCAGTACGCGTTCTCGGGGGTCTCGACTTGTGTGTGGCATCCTGCATAAACGATAGTTGGCTGCCAGTTGAACGAGGGTAATTGCAGCGTGCTCAGCGTCCTGAAAAAGAGGAAGGCCCCCTCAGAACAAGTTCACGTAGCTCGCTAATTCGACAGTGTTGAAGAACGCTTCCCAAAAAGGGCAGTGCTAGGTCGCAGTATTCTTAGAAGTGTGACTTTAAGGAAAACCCAAGCACGCATGACCTGTATCTCGCTCGGAAGCGGCCCTCATGAGGCACATCAGGGCAGAACGGGTGCACCACGTCACCGAATACGCCCTCTAAAGGCGAGCTAGCGCTGGCTATCCGCACGAGCCATGCGCAGCTAACAAATGAAAGCATACCCGATATTCCTCCGCTCGCAGTGAAAAGCACACTTGCAATATGACTAAAGTGTTTTTGGCTTACGCATAGTTTCTATTCTCTGCAACGAATCAAAGTCGATTCTCATCGATTTAGTGGTTCTACGCAGTGATGTGGTACTGTCCGAACTGATGCCGAGGTCTTTTGACTTCTGGTGAAGGCTATCGCATGAAACTACCGATGAAAAAGAGCTGCGTGTTTGGAAGGAGGGACTTAATGGAGGCAGTGGCTGGCGAACAGCCGAGACTAGGAAGAATCTTGAGCTTTGGACAAATAAGGGATAAAGCACATGGTAGCTAAAAAAATTCATGCGCCAAGGTTCGGCGGATCTGCCTTCATGATTTCCGGAGCATCTTAAAGACACGGTCCTATAAGATTGAGCTCTTCGTGGAGGCGACTTAGAAGAATTAAACTAAGCTTTGACAATACCGCTCAGATCTCTGTTCTTATTAATGGTGTGCTAAGCTAAATTTGTTTTCTTTTGGTGCGGTCTGCAATGGAGAACCTGTACCGGTTCGGCGTCAGAAAGATTAAATATTTTTTCCATTTACTTCATTAAATTGTAAGTGAGCAGGTAAACAAATGTCCCGGTGCAGAAAAAAAACATAAAAAAATTGCGGTTGTGTACACCAGGGTTTTCGGGGTGCGGTTGTCGCACTGCGACTCTGCCAAGGTTGCACCTGCATTCTCAAAACAAAATGTTGAAGCGTTTCTGTACTAGGGGTTACCTTGTTTTTTTCAAAGAAAAGTTGTTGGGGATACTGAATCATTTGTGTTGTGCGTGTGTGTCTCCCGGAGTTAGAAATGACATTTCATTGGGCAAATAATGCCTTACATTCACTATAAACCACTAATTCTGTGTGTCGGTTTGTCGGTATGTATGTATGTATGTATGTATGTCTGTCCGTCCGCAAAATGCTTCACGGGGTTCAAACACGTCAGTTGAAAGGGAGAGTGTCGCCCGCTAGCGCGGTGGCGGAAACAGTTGTGAGATGTATCAATCCAATGTTTTGATTGTGATAACACCCTGCACTATATAAGAGAATAATGAAGTGCACTCCAAACCATTGCACGAGCTGCTCGCGTGGCAGGTGGACGTGAGCACGTGCAGCGGCCGGGATGGGGAGTGGGTGGGGCAAGTGGGAGTGGGGAGGGTATAATGTGGGTGGGTGGGATTAGTGAGGGAGAGTACGGGAGGGGAAGCATAGAGTGCGTTTAGTAGAAACTATAGAAATGTGATAACTAAAAGGCGCTCAATGCAACAAGGCGATTAAGGTGAATAGAGGAAGGCTCAGCGGCAGCGAAGTGCGCGAATAAAGTCATGTGTTTTAGTATCACTTTGAAGTCGCGAATAAAATCCATGTTTTAGTATCACTTTGAGGCAATGTGTGATTGTTTACAATCTCACTATATAAAAGAATCATGTAGTGCACTCGTATGAACATATTGGTCAAAGATTATTGACTATCTGTATAAAAGAAAAGCCGGTGAGGAGAAGGATAAGTGCAACGGAGCCGGGCCCGCTCAGCAAAATCCATTCTTTACTCAAAGAAGCAGCGTGCAGGTATCAGCGCGGCAGAGGGCCGGCGTGGTGGCGCTGGCACGCCTTACTTTTGAGGTAAAGAATGCGCGTAAGGCCTGCGATCTGCCAGGTGCAACCTCATTCTCAAGCCAAATGTTGAAGCCGTTCTGTAACTAGGCCTTTTTTTTCAAGAGAAAAGTTGTTGGATACTGAAATCATTGTGTGTGGCGGTGTGTGTGCTCCGCGAGTTAGTAATGACATTTGCATTGGGGCAATAATTTGCAATATAAAAAGAGTCAGAACTGGGCGTCTATAATAAAGTGTCTACTCGGTCGTAGACGTCAATGTCGTCGTTGTCAAGATAAGGGACCCTTAAGATCTCGGCTCAACATGAACCCGAATCATGAATGAATACAGTAATAGAGGAGTGAAAGAGTAGTACGAATCAAAGGAAAATATGTCTAATGAAAGAATCGAGTGAGTTGTAGAAAAAGAAAAGCCATTTAATTAAGGATGTAATAGGTAGTATAGACAGTCACCTAGGAAATGTTATTGTGATCACAGAAAAGCCTAGAAAATGAATAAGAGGTAGCTTAATGGTTCAATTTGTAACAAACAGTTATGCAGTTTAGCGATCATCGAGGGTCATTCCAGTGCTTTACGCAGAATCTCAAAGTCTGTCACATACCAATCGGCTCGAGTTCGTACAGCTTCTCTTATCTAAAGAATAAATTGGTTATATTGGTAGCAAAGAAGGCCTTAGTATAATCGCTCTGAGGTGCTCAGAAGGAACGGCTACCGATTTCCCGAAACCGATAAAGGCATCAGCCGGTGGTGCAGCTTCTAGATCAGTGGCACCGTCACCAACCATGACCAGTTGCTTGTATCCCTGCTTCTTCAACAAACCCATCACGGCTGGTTTGCCAACCTGGAATGGAGAACTTATATGTTGTTGGTGTGGGATAAACCTCCTTTAGAAATCTGCAAACACGGAAAATTTTATAATATTTGGCCCCCTTCGACGAGTTCGCGCTCTCCTAGAAAGATCTGCTCGAGTGAGAGTGTTGGTGGCAAGAAATCCTACCGCAGTGTTTGCTACTTATATAGTTATGAGTCGGAAGCTTTTTTTGTTTGCCACTCGTGCTCCCCTTATCGCGTAGTTTCTTCACTCAGAAGTTTTCATACAGTGAAGGGAATCGCTCTCGAAGGCGGCAGTCAGCGGCTGAATCGTGTGAGAGGCGCTTGTGGCTGATAACTTCGAGAATGTACCGCCCCGCCTCGCTAGAGAGGGAAGGGACAGAATACTGATAAGGCCTCTCAACGAGTGTGGGGTGAATGGGCACGGAATTCCATAGGCTCGTGAAAACGATAAAGTTGTATTGTGTGTCGGGATCGCCCCACATACGGTATACAAGAATGAGAAACAATGTTCTAAGCTAAGACAAACGACTGTGTTTCTGTGGGCTGGCGCTTTTAAGCTACTTAACAATGCCGCCCAAGAACCACCTTCTGATCGAGGCTCTGGGCAAGCTCAAATGGTGCTATACGGTTTTTTCTCACAGAGCTCTAATTTGCTGCCGATCCTCGCGAAAGGGAGGTGAACCAGAGCGCATGTTGATATGATTGTAGGCAGTTGAAGGGAAAGAGAACAGGATCTTCTTCACGGGTTTTCAACCGTTCCCATCTGATTTTCGTCTCGGAAGCTGCCCTAGTAGAGACTCTGTATTCATTGCCGACCTCAACCAAATAACCCTGCCCCTAATGGGCCGAAGGGAAAGCTGCAATCAGATATTTTGCGACTGGGTCTCAGACGGGTATTCCCAACGCTCACAGAATGTCACGGTTGGAAGAGAAGACAATAAATCGTTGCCATGCGCCTCAAGACACAGCTGGCGGGCGCGGTCGAACGCAGAGAGTAGCAAAGCAATATGAGCACGCAAAGATTGGGCCGGACATGGTCTTGAATGCGTATGGTAGCCGACTGGCGCGCATGTAACACTGCTGCAAAGCTACTTGGCTTGTGAAGGATGATCGGAGCCGTGCTCTCCGAGGTCAATCGGGAACGCGTCGCTATTCTGGAGAGCATCACCATAAAACCCTTGAGAGATCACTGACCACTAGAAGCTCGTTTTCAGTAGTCACAACTTACATCTTTACTGCCCGAATCGCTTGTCAGTTCGTTTTCATCGAACCATTTTTACTAATTCTTGACGTTGCGAACAGAATTTCATTCGCATAGATTCGTTTCAAGCTACGATCGATGCCGTGAAAATGACAAAATAGTAATCGGGCGAGTGTTTTCGTTTTGAGGTTTTCAAACAGAAAGTACATAAGACTTCTGCTACGGCAGACCAATCAGCCTCTCTCACCTAAAATGTACAGCTACTGTTACGAATGAAGCGCGTCGAAGGCACGGAGACGAAGGAAGACATCCGTGCGCGTTTGTGTAACAAGGCGACTAGCTCTCGGATACCCGGAGTTAACTGTAATGTTCAGCGTTATTTTTGTATTCAGCAAAAATGTTTTTATCTCTCAAATTTATTTTGATATTCATACAACAAGGTGTTTTTGCGTGGCGCGTAAATTCTCCCTTCACTTAACACGGCGCCTTCGAAAAAAAATGCCATTTTGGGCGCTATTGTGTTCCGGAGGCCGAGTGCAGCCTTATTTGGTCGCTGCGGGACAGAAGTGGTATTTGGCTCTCCGAAAACGTAGCATGCATAGAGCAACCGATGTTCCCAGGCTAGTGGGGTGAGTATCCCCCACGAGCTTCTGGCCTCTGACTCCCAGACGAGCATTTCATCAGTTGGACGGATGGAAGGCTTATTCCGTCGGACCATTATGCATTAGCTACATTGGCATTGGCATTAGCTGTTTTGCGCTAAAGCGACACCACTTTCTTGACCACTGCACCATGAAGGCCAATATTCGACCAAGTAGGCCCAGTTATTCAGCTTTGTGTAACCCGGAAGGAATTTATGATATGACCTCGGCGACACCGCCGGTGTGGAATTCGATTTCGGTTGTTTTTGTTTGAGGATATCGAGATTGCATATGATTAAATATATTCGTACCGGGCGAAACAAAAACATAGTACCCCAAACAACACACAATGATTGTTTTGGAATTGATTTCTACATATCATACTCTAGTCCCGTACAGGCAGACTCGGAAACCCTGAAGCTTCGAAATGAATCGAGTATGGAAAGGAAGCCTACTGCACTTGATATCGGTTGGTTAATCCACTTGGCCGTCTCACATATTCGACTTTCCTCCGAAAGCAAGGTTTTAGAAGCCTCAAAGACAAATTGTACACTCATTCCCAACTACGGGTTCTTGTCATCGGCACAATCGGTTCTCAAGAACAGGTCGGCAACTGTACAAGTGTAACACGTTCCCCGCTCAGAAATGCTCGAGAACGGGGCTGTGGGGGCTGTGGTACTCGACAGACATTCCGGATTTCCCCGGCGCTATCCTTAAGCTGCACTGCAGCGCTTGCGCCTACAGCAAAACCTCACAGTGAACTATCAGCCAGAGGTAGAGAACAATCAGCACCGATAGGGACAGACGGTCTAGTGACAACTGAAACCCAATCCCTTTAACGGCGCCAACTTTCTGTTTTTCTCTGCCCTCTCACGTCTTCATGGTTCTGTGACCGCTCTGACGTTACACATTCCAAATTTCACGCATAAGTGGCTCATTCACCCCGGTCTAACGTACCTTGGAGAAAATCATCTCCTGGCTCGCGTTAGGTTTTTTATACCTCTCGATGCCTTGACGGCCGCAGTTCTTTGTTTCTCTGCGCTCTGGTCATTCGCATCAGGAACCAAAAGTCATAGTTGTTACGTAACCCATTCACTTCACCCTTGGAAAGGACCAGGATCCACGAAAGTGAGTGCACCGTTTGACTTTGAAGTGACGAGTGAAGACTTTCTCCGTAATATTTCGCTATTATCGGGTGAACGGAGATGACTGGACCGGTTTTTGCAATCACTCTGCCCCTCTCATTGGTGGATGTCCTAATCCAAGTGGTAGACAGGAGAAACCGTCAATAGGGCAAATTGAATTGCGGTCCCCGCCCGCTCCGCTTAGTGTTGCCTAAGTGCTGCCACAGAAAAAGCTTCACATTTCGTATCTTGCTGGAGCTGCCTATTTTGATTTTCCTACCCAGATTCACCAAGACGCGTGCAACGATCGCCGCTCTACCTAACGGATCGTACAATTATCGCGCCACACCAACGCCAAAAACTGTATTCTACAAACATAGTAACCGTAGAGTGAACTTGTCACAATAATGAACTGAAATCCATGAAGGTTGATTCTACCTTTGGTTTGGTTTCGTTGGCATACTGTTCCAGTTGATCGTACGTCGGCCGCATTACCTCCAATCGAGCTTTCAAAGCATGGCTGAAATTGATATGAAATCAGTGACGATATGTGAGACTACACCTGTCAGAAATCCGTACTGAACCCTGGTGCAGTGCTAAAATTGGCCAAGTACCAGGTCCTATGGAAATTTAACATATAGGGATTCAATAGAAATATGTACACTGTAGAACTGTTGATGGAATCTACATAGGAGAACGTCGCGAAATGAAGCGATCTTGCATCGAAGATAAAAGAGTTTAGATAAGGATAAGAGGACCCCACGTAAGAGCTTACTCACCGAAATCGGGCATTGCCATTCATGGCCTGTCGCGTGACGTTGGCCACTGCCTCACCGACTCCTAGGAAGTTGGCCAACTCATCGATAGCCTCGTCCTAGGAAATTCAAATCCCAAATCGGTATGATGCTCTATCAAGACCTGCCGTACCTGGCAGACGGTCGAGTCGACATCAAAGGCGACAGCGTCGGCATTTCGCCAGATGCGCCGGACGCGTTCTTCTGGAGTCTCGATGTGCGTGTGACATTCGGCATGAGCCGATAGTTGGCTGGCGGCTGGTCGAGCAGCTACTCGTAGCATATTTAACGCCCTGAAAATGAGGGTTCTGTAAGAAGTGTTTTCTCTAGGTGGAATGGAATGTTCGCGGTAACACCTGAGGGTTCGACTACTTTAAAGCAGCGGTTTTAAAATAATAACAAAACAGCTCATACGAAACCGGGACTTGGGCGGAAAGTTAATACAGGCGATCGAACTTTTCTATGAAGTGCTAAGGTCAAGCTGCATGGGAGATCCCTAACGAATTACCTGGTTTGTCATGGATACTGCTACAATGAAACAAACCAGGCTACACCTCCTTCAGCCATATGCCCACCAAAAATAGAAGGAATGTTTATTAAAGTTTATTCGCACTGTAGCGATATTGAGTCCATCTCACCATGAGTGCAAAGTTTAGCACTGGCAATGGTGTGATAGCAGACGGGAAATGATATCGCGATGGTCAGTTTGCCAATGGAGTGGCTGCAAGGTAGAGTGATAAGGTGGATGCGGAAAATAGCAATTTCAAAGGAGCTACTTATGAAGGCGAAAAAAGCTGTGAGGTTTCTGAACATGAGGGATGAGTTGTTCGGCATAACACGAATCTTTTGACTGTGTCCATGCTTTTGCCATCCATTCTTCCAGCCTACCACGCGCGGACCGGCGACAAGCTCGGCTCTTCTCCCGTCCAAGCCAACGCCTTCTTTCCTCTATTGGTAAAGTGGTACGTTGGTCTGTGAGGGTAAAAACATTGACTGTACATCGGCTGGCCCCGCAAGTCATTGTATAGGCCACATCGCATTCAATAAGCCACTACGATTCTGAATGGAAGTAGAATGCGTGCCGCATCCCACAAAGGGATTCATCAAGGCAGAAGGTTCTTCTTCATCCTTCTATTAACCCAGAGTCTGGAGCTGGACAAAAAACCAACGCGGGAGAATAACATAAGAAGAATAACAACGCGGAATAATAGTGAGGCTTGACGGATGTGATCCCGTGGGTCGTGACAATGATTGCACCTCGTGACACTGCGCTGTAACCCTGTAAAACAGTTGTATGCCAAGGAACTGTTAGCCTATGACCAAAGATCTTAATTTAAAGGATACAACTGTCACTACATCGTGTGTAAGGAGGGGACTTGAGGGGTTTGAGCTCATAAATAACCTGTTAGCGTATTGTAAAACTGCTCCCAGTGTAAGCTCAAAGGGAAGAAAGGGCTCTGGGGCAATTCTCGGCTTAGGTGAGGTGGGGCGGGGGTATTTTGTACTCGCCTTAGTTTCTCTTGCCAGTTCCCATAAAATTACACGTTTCGCCTTGGTAAGAGACTCTTGTCGAGTGTAAAAAAAGGCTCATGCTATTACATAGCTTTACAGGAATTTACAGGTCTCCACAGGAAGGCAGTGATTTTTGAGGAACTAGCAAAATGCCCCCACCAAGCGGGACTGCGCCGACTTCAGCACTCTTCTTCTTTAAAGCTGGACATTTCCGAAGCCGATACACCATTTGTCACCGATCACTATATCAGTGCTTCAGAGCAACCTCCAGGAACCTTATCTTCATTCTCTAGACCCTACCACCCAGTGGATTCCATTCAAAGATAGGAATAAATTGGGCATTGATAAAGCCGTGGAAAACAAGGGACAAGATTGCCTCGGTGGGCGTTGATAAGCATATTCGTATACGCTATCTGAATAAACAAATCTATAAACATTGCCGATCGATGATAACAGCCAAATATTGTGTCGAAGTTCGTGAACAAGTCGCCTAATACAGTAATATTAAGCTCCACCAGCCAGCTACAAGTAATACAATAAGAAAACCATGAGAATTCCATGAATAGAGAGATATGATGATCGATAACCACTAGCTGTTACCCCTGCGCGACAGAATCCGCCCCGATCATGTGGGCCAGACGACGGGGAACGCATTCCTTTTAAGAACTGGATCAACACCACTTCCTATTACATCATCACAGTGAAATCGGTTTGTCGCCGAAAACTGACGCAACGATAAGCAAACACCTACGCTCATTAAGCCGTTCGGGAAATTTACCACCAACGCAATCAAGGCCACGCAATGTCTCCAAAGTAAGCCATGCACCTGTCTGCACGCCAAAATCATAAATGTAGGGAAGGACACCTTCCATGTAAGGAAGATATGAAGTGTGAGAGCACTCAACAGGGTCTTTTTGATAGGAACCAATAGGCGCAGTTCCAAGTGGCACGTGCATGGTGCTTGGGTCAAGCTCCGGATTGGCTCTCGCCCAGGTCAACGAACCTCCTTTCCCCGTTCGTCCGAATTGGTAAAAGGTTCATCCGGGAGAACAAGAGCACTGAATTGCGCATCGACTGGCGGCCTCGCAAGTTGTTGCCTAGACCGCATCACATTCACCAATCATTCATCTTACAGATTTAATAAATGTACACAAAATGCGAAATAAAACTGTAAAATGTGCAGAAAATGTTTGTAAAAAAAATGAGGATTGCAGGGTAGTAGACTCATAAGAAACAGCGAGGATTTTAACAGAAATCGTTCGGTAGGTAGGAGTCAATAGCTCCAAGAGAGCATTTCAGCGAAATGATGATGAGGCAGAATGACGTAGCTCAGTGGGTGGTCCCACGGGTCAATGCAGGGAATCCCGCATCGACCCAAACCACCATGTGGACAGCATGTGAGTTGCACATGGGCACACAAAGGAGCGACATCAAGCTAGCAGCCCCAACTTTGACGGTCAGGCAGTGTACACCATCGTTGTGATGATCAAAACGGGGGTTCGTATTTGACCGCGAGGGAGGGGGTCGTATTTGGTCTGAGAAAAATACTTTCTTGATACCGTGATTCTCTTGTTTCACGTGAACGGCTATAAAGGGGGGGGGTAGTCGTATTTGGTCGCTGTTGGGAGAGGGACTGCCAAAGACCTATAAAACTACCATTTCCGATAGTTGAAAATGGTAGTTAAATCCTGACGACCCTCGCGGGCTCCCCACGAGTACGCTATCAACGCAAGGAAAAGGAAGAACTTTTGAATTTTTGAAGGAAACTGTGAAGGAGAAAGGGTTTTCTTTTTCTTCCCGAACTTTCTTTTTCTTACTATTCTCCTAGAAGGATCACATCTCATTCCCTGGGTTTGGGTTCATGAAAATGCCTAGAGGTGAGGGTGTGCCTATAGTTTTCTGATTCTTTTACGAAAGCCTTTGGGTAGATGGGACATTCTCAGCTTTTCCGTGGCCAGAAAATCCAGGTTCTTTTTCGTTTGACGAGTTTGAAATGTTTTTCTACTTTTCTACAGCTGACGAAAATATTAATAGCACAACTGCAGGGGTAATTAATCAAAGATTTTCATTGCAATTTCGATGGTCTCTCTCCGCTGTAATCATGGAAAAGCCCATCAGTCTCCGACGTGACTAAGCGTAGTTGACGGCTATTTCACCTTGAAAGCTTCTATTGTCCATGGAAAACCAGCTTCTA
>MU912972.1:0-12641 GCA_036418165.1 Cooperia oncophora
ATCAGATACTTACATGGTTAGCGTTCATAGAGATCTATAATTGAATAATATTTATGACACGCCCAAATACTGGTTCACTGAAAACTTGAATACTGCAAAATTGTTACAGAATCCGGTAGGACTTCAACCTAGCCCTGCTCTACAACCTGTCGCGAACATCATGGCAACCCCGTATACATCTGACTCGAGCGCAAGTATCACAGGGTATGTCGCCTAATGAAGAATGCTTGCTCAGATAGTCCTGCCCAGTTCACTTTCAGCGATGTTTCAAGCGGCAAAAGCTCGGTGTTCGAAGTGCCGATGCCAGTCTCAATGCCGTCTACATCCAGAGAGGGGTGGGTGCAAGTCTATGTAGAGCAAAAAGGCTAGCACCTCTAGCCGTATACATAAAGCATTACTACTTTCAGTGATAATGACGAGATAATCGTAGATGTGGTTCACAATCGTCCAGATACAGTAGTGGAGGCCGTAACAAGCATGGCAGAGTTATATGACGGGTAACGTCTAATAATGCACAACACTATGTCTGGGAAGTTTCCAAGATTAACTTTGGTGCAGACCCGTACATAATATGCGGAAGAATCGTAGGCCTTGAAAGGCCTACAGTAGGCTAATTAGGTTCAATTCATTGAGGCGGGCTCAGGTCCCACAGGTTTTGCTGATCTTTCTCCTCTGGATAACCTCCTCCACTTCACCTTACACGAAATGAATCAAGCCGTATAAACCAACGTCCGTAAACGTCCTTAATCAAGTATGGCCGTAAACGGACTCACTGATGGTTTTTGTGGGTATTCCACCAACGTTCAAGACACTTTTAGTCACTGTCACACGTCACGCTCTTTATTAAAGGCTGAGCCCGCACTCAAATTAGATATGTTATGCGGCTCAGATAGTTATAACAAGGTAACAAGTAACCCATTAGTGGAGAAAATCAAAAGAACAATTAGGAAGCCCTGACTTCTAAAGCCCATTGCTGTATTCGAGTTACGCTGCCTAAAGCAGCGCCGCGCTTCATTTGTTTCCACCTCTCCCCTATTCTAGTGGTTGCCTGATGGTGCGGTTGTTCTGCTACTAACTCTCTCCACTTCGAATGGTGACAGTGAGATGATAAGGGAAAACAGCTGATATCCGACATGTGAGAACTGTACGCGCGCCTCTCTTCACCTTAGCACCGTACACCTCATTTCGTCGTGGAGTCCTTTATAGGGCATATCCGATGATTTGTTTGCATTTTTCTTAACTAATGAGCGACTTGCTACCTTGTTGTCACTGTCTGAGCCCCTCATCAAATTGAACGCGGCGCTGCCTCTGGGCGAAGAGAAGGTGCGATCGCACGAGTTCTCACTTGTTGATATCAGCTGTTTTCCCTTATCACCTCACTCTCACCACTCGACGTGGAGAGAAGCAGCAATGGAACAACCGCACCATCAGGCAACCATTAGAAATGAATTGGGGTGCGGTGCAATGATTAATGTGGCCCATGAGAAAACACGGCATCGTGTGCATCCTCACTCGTTTTTGCGCCTTGAAAGAAAAAAAAATGGGCTGCATCGCCCTCTGCCGACCTAGTTACCTGCTCACGAAGGATAGGAAGGTCTCAAAACGCGGACACTGCCTTTAAAGTGAACCTCGGAACATATTTCTGGATATCTTGGAGCGACGAAGTGCTCAACCAGGAAAGGCAAATTATGCCACTACTTTCCGCGACCCAAATGAGCTATTGTGAATAGGGTGGGCTAGAACTAAAACACTGCTCTGAGCAGAGTCGAACTGTCAACGAGTCGGAGATAGCTCTTTGGAAAACCTGCAACATGGAAGCTCGATATTGCGCATTTACGCCGAGAGCAATCCATTCCTCGAATGGAGTAGTCCCTTCAAGAAGTAATGTTGTTTTCTGTTACTAAAACTTTGGTCTTCCTATAGTCGATCTAGTCATAGGTGAGAGCGCGACAACCATGACGACGGATTCCTAGAGCTCCAATCTTTTATTCCCATAAAAGGGTGCAATGACCTGCTCTACGCTTGGTTCTACTATCGCGCACATCGGTTTATGTTTCGACCTAAATCTCTAGCAGGGCAGTCGTCCAAACGCTGCGCATCGCAACGACCTGCTCAGTGGTTCTTTTCGTGTCCAGGCAAGCGGCGGATTTCCCGTTGTCCACAAATACTACCGCATACATAGCCTGCTGCTTTCACTGTTGCTTGATATCGTCGTATTCCGGCGGGGCGATGTCAGGCAGCGTGGTAACACGTAGCCCACGCGAAGCTGCGTCTTCTACCAACAGGAGTCGCGTTAAGGTAGAAAACGACGAGGGCGGGCCCACACGCCTTCGGATGCCGTTCCATTCCGAATTCCAACAATCTCAAATGCACCTTCAGTCACTTCAGCCGGAAAATATACTTACGGACGCGACGTCGCAGCCGCTTGCAAGAGAATCCCACCGGACGACTGCTGCACGTTCCACGACGATTCCATACTGTTTCTATGAATATAAGAACCATAACATTATACTTTTAAGAGCTGACGAGCAGACCATTGATGAAGAGGGGAGGTAGAACGTAAATCTGTCGATGTAGGGAAAAGCGTGCAGCCGGGATAGTATTGGGCTTGGTTTCAAGTAATGGCTGACGCAAAACGTTCTTGTCTATAACTTGGCGGTCTTGCGATGGAACTAAAAGTGTATAACCGAAGCTTATTTGGCAGGCAGCCATCCGTGATCACAGCAAAGCCTCACACACTTGACATGGCTGCACTGATGTCCGATTCCGCTCACAGTGAAATCAGCAATGCCGTACCTGATAACTTCGCTACCATTCATCATTCTATTGAGAACATGTTCCGCTTCGGTTCTGTAGAAAGCAGGAAGCACTTGGTCTGCCATCTCAGTGCTGCATCTTTCTGAGAAACCTTTCATGAGCATACGCTGACCCCTCACCACATTTATTCCTGCTTATTTATAGAAATAGGACCTTTGTTCAGGAGTGCCCCACCGCTGCTGACAAAAAGGGAACAAAAAGGACTCACCACTATGCAAGATTCGTATGTTTCTTGTCGTTATGGTACTTAGGTTAGTAAAGCAGGTGAGTCGATGGTTTGACGGTTGACTGATTGGCTTACCTTTTGTTTTTGAGATGAAGAAGCATGACTAAAGGCACCACCTTCTCAGCGATTTCTTAAGAATTTCGAGACATGGCCGATGCATTAAAGCACGGTAAGCTGATGGATCAACAAGTGAACTGCCAGATTGCCAGTATAAAATGTTCTAAGATTATAATGGTGCAGTGTACTACGAGCAAGCGGCTTCATGCTTGATCCGCGAGTGGCACCACCTCGCGTTGCTGTCTGCCGTCCCACTCGCTGGTGTGCTTGCTCTCCATCATCGCTGGGTATTCCCCAACATTGCGGTCGTAACTGGTCGCTGGAGAGGGGAGATTGTAGGAGGGGGCGGGGAGGATACGTACTCGCTGACGACGAGTGGGAGGGGACACGGGTTAGTATGCGGCCTGTTTGGAAAGAATATATGCGCGCGTTTTAGTGAAAATTTTTCGGTATGCTGACCTCAGTTGGGTTTTTTCCTTGCGAGTTGGTTTCGCGGCGTTTCCTCCCCCTCACCCGTCCCTTTCGCTCAGTAGACCAAAACTGGGCGGCCAAAGTAAAGTGAAACTTTACGCGAATTCACGTACAGGGCCTAGGAAAAAATGCAGGGGAGCGTTGGCAAAAATTTAGGAAGAAGCGTGCCGGTAGGGACATCGGCGAAGGCACACGGCATACGAAAATTCTCTCTCCAGCGGCCTAGACAGCCCACTGGAAAAAAAAACCGAAGCCCTCACCTACTCGAATCGGTGCAGCACTCGCAAGCCACCTATTGCTATTATGAGAGGGGGATCTACGGACTCGACCAAAATCCCCAACGTCATAGACACTGAAGCTAGCGAACTGGGAAACTGCCCCTCCCAAGCCAAACAGCACCGACACACAACCATCTCGAAATGGCAACGTTCCACATAAGTGCACCAGCTCTGCGTCCAATAAAGCACGCAGCAGCGCCCACTCAGAACCGACAGTAAAGCGACGGAAAAGATTAAATGGAAGGTACTAGGGTGCGTAGGTCCAGTAATGGCGGAGTTATGACATTATTGTGAAGCATTATCGAATTACGAAAGACCTTTTCGTTATCTGTCTGCGCGACATTGCGAAAGGGAGAGCTTCTGCTCATTGTGTAATCGCAGACTCGTCTTGAGGCTAACTCTCATGGTAATCGGAGAAAAAAGTCCTTTGAAAAAATGAAACGTTCCCTAGCACAGAATTTGTAATAAGGTGGGTTACCACATTTTCCGATTCCAGTGGATACTGCAAAACAAGTGCAACGCCATTCGATAGTGATCAGATATCCACGGCAGCCGTGATGTCGCTAAGCACGGACACTGTTATGAGGTACATATAGCTCCTTGTCCGATAAATAACAATAAAACGAAGCAGACGTATCGAATTGGTTATTTGGGATGAGAATAGTACAAAGTAACGATTATTACTATCAACCTCAACTTATATATTGCATTTCGAAAGAGTAACGCAACTTCGAAACTTTATGGTCGGAGAGTCATGGGTCCCAGCTTGGGACCACTGTATCCGCGGATCAGACAGAGCCCGACTACTATGAAGGAACCAAAAGTTTGGAAAGATGTGATTGACCCTTCCTTATTGTGACTGCCGCCTTCAGAGCTATAATAAGAGAGCCGCAGTGGCGGCAAGAAGATCGCTGACTTTCGTACTAGAAAAATACTGCTAAGTAGAATAGAAGGAAAGGCGGAATAAACACCTCCACGACTCTTAGTTAAGAACTTGGTAGAAACGATTTTCAGCATGACCCCGGGCACGCATGCCTCAGCCATGCCACCGTCCGCTACACGGAGGGATGCCGACACTATGCTAACTGCAATGCCGTAAGTGCTCTTATTCATAGTATCGTTGTCGTTTTCAGATGGTGGAGGGAGTAGTGTTTCAGGATAAGCCCAGGAAAACTGAGAACACTTGTCAAATGCAGGAATGTAGAAGATAATCTTGAGACAGAAGACGTGATTACAGCTCTAAGCATTGAACAGTAGACGATATGCAGTCATAGCTATTCGTTTCGTACTGTGACCATATTGTCAATCTAATAAACAGTTTTGGCGGTTAAGACCACACCGACTTATGAACAGGCAACATGAGCGAATCGAGGCAAAGGCATCGTGCTTTTTCAGCTTTCAACCCGTAGTTACATGGTGCAATTACCTGCGCAAGGTGGCTTACGAGTACCTTCATTTTACAAAGTGGTTAGTTGTTGGAGTACCTTGCTGAACACGAGTGATTTCTTCTTGTTCACTTTAAATTTCATCTTGCTCACTTTAGATTTCATCTTGTTCACTTTAAAAGTTCCCCTACTCCAGAAAGAAAGACCATCCAGCGTGACTTGAGCTATCCAACTGATTTGTACGTATATCAGTTTGGCTGACGCGCACTACTGCGCGCATGGTCAAACCTATGGTACTGATCACTGACAGGATCTCTGTGCTGACCGCTAACACTTGGCCTAATCCCCATGTCTTGGAATACGGCCCATTTCATAATATTTCTCCTTTTTAATGAACGTGAACGTTTGCCAATGTCTGGTGCTTATCACATTTAAAAAACACCCACCATTCGCTGGAAATAGGACGGCTTAGCGGTTGAAAGAAATTCGGTGGTAACAATATAGAAATCTTAGTGAAAGTTTGTTATATCCTAGCGCTTCCGTTGAGCAGCTTTATCCGTCTGCTGGTGGCTCTTATCATTCCTCACTGACAAACATCTTTAGGCTTTTACTTTTGGGTGAAACTCTAGAGTTTAGCGGTCGAATCAATTTCGACTATATTGCTGAGGAATAGAAACATCTTGGCTCACTAAGCCTTTGCCCATTGACCTGGAGGCTTCCTCTCTGACTCACCTTTCCCATCCTGCCTCCTATATCACTGGTTGCAACCAAGTCCTACCGTCGCTGCGACGCACGTTATGAAGTTGGTGATAATCCCTTTCTAGGGCCCTTCACGGTATCTTATCAGCTGTTATCATTCCTGCCACCCACCAATAATGTTCCCATCCTGTCCCCCATTTTTCTGTCTGGAACCAACGCTCTACAGTTGCTATGGGCTGCGCTATGAAGTTGGCAATCCTCCCGTTGTAAGACCCGCTACGGTATCTTATCGGCTGTTATCACTCCCTGCCACCCAGCAATAGTGTTCCTGCCCAACCACCTACATCACTTATCCTAATGTTGAGGTTCTATCGGCATGTTTCATAACACACTTAACACACACATAGACGCAGACACACACTTAGCGGATTCAACTACTCCTATACACCAGAATCTGGATCGGCGACAGCCACGGGCGTCTCCACCTATCTGTGACATAGCGCCACCTGGCTTCGCGGGACATTGCGGATTGCGCGTGTTCACAGTTAAAGGATCGACTCTCCTCGACCAACCACACTGTTCGAACCCCAAGGAATCTTCCTCGCCATCAGCCACCAGAACCTCGACAACGCCAGCGCCCTGCTTCCGTCAAAGCGCGAACGCGCAGCACGCCCCCCCGCCCTGCTCACAGAAGGAGGAAACCTACCTTAGCCAGTCGATCCGTACTGGTTACGTTCATAATCTAACACGGAAATACGTGTAGATCAGCCTGTTTGACACACTGAAGCAGTCTATAATTTTCACTGCAAGTCTGTCTTACTAACGGTCTTGCTTTGCGATATGCGCTCCCGCCATTCAGCCGTGGAACCGGCTTGTAAGATGGCCTCATGAAGTTTGCTGGATGGAATAGTTGTGGTAGCAGGTGAGTAAAGTAGGAGGTAGCTGTCTTCAATAAACATATCTCGTAAACACTGACGACCACATGCATTTGGAATAGAGCGGCTTAGCGGTCGTACACGATGTCGTTACTAATAAGCAGTGAGGAATGAGTTCTGTTGGAATCACTGAGATCGTTATACTTGAGTCATATCGATCGCATTGTTGTTGTGAGCGGTGGACGGGCATTGTTCGCCAATGCATACTTGTCAGATTTAGCTCTTATCATTCGGTACCCGCCATGTAAATTCCGTCCCGTAATATCTACCTTCACCCTGTATCGCCTTTTCGGATGAGACGGTCCGCCACTGTTAGCTGTATACCTGCGTGTACGTAATCTGATGACCTCCCTTCGCAGCGCTTACGTGTGGGTGTGACTGTTTATCTACGTGTTTCTGTTCAGGCGCCAGATAATGTTCCCCGGTCGTCAGCACCTATATCACCGTCAAGGCCCTATCTCACCACGGATCTGAGTTCCCACTGTTGCTGTAACCTGCGCCACGAATTTGATGACCCTCCTCTTCCGAGGCCCCTTATCGGATCTTATCAACTGTTATCAGCTTCTGCCGCCCCCGACCTACGGCAGTATATATACTTGAAATCATGGTCCCGCTGTTGCTGCAACTTGCCACGAATTCGGTCACCCTCCCCTTTTAGCCCCTTATCGAATCTTATCAAGTGTCATCACCTCCTGTCACGCACCTAAAGTGTTTCCGTCCTGCCATGTATATCACTTCTTGAAATCACGGTCCTGCAGCCCTCGCCCGCAAAATTCGGCGCTACCCGTTTCGGCTCCCCCCCCTTCTCAACGCCCTTCATCGCATCTCCTATCCACCAGTCGCTCATCAACCTCCTGTCACCCATCAAAAGTGTTCCCGTCCTGCCATGTATATCACTCCTTAAAATCACGGTCCCACACCTGCTGCAACTTGCGCTACGAATTCAGTCACCCCCCCCCCTAGCTCGGCCTTAATCGTATCTTTATCGAAGTGTTTATCACCTCTGACACCCACCAAAAGTGTTCCCGTCCTGCCATGTATATCACTTCTTGGAACTGTCATCCTATCTTTTCTGCGACGCTCGCTATGAATTTCGTGACACACACACACACACACACACACACACACACACACACACACACACACACACACACACAATAGCGGTTATATATACGTGAGGATTTCTCATACAACCCACTAACTCCTGTGTGTACGGTTTGATCGGGTATAGCTATGTATGACATGTATGGTATGCTCCGTCGCGGCGAAATGCCCTCACGTTCAAAGGAGCAGTGTAGGAGATATACGACGCGCTGCCGGTGGCGAAACCAATGTTGGTGGCGATGTATCTCCAATGCGTTGTGTGGTGTCAGCGCGGGTGAGTATTAGAGAACCATGTAGTACACTCCAAACCATTGCACGAGCTGCTCGCGTGGCAGGTGGACGTGAGCACGTGCAGCGGCCGGGATGGGGAGTGGATGGGGCATGTAGGAGTGGGGGGAGGGGGTAATAGATGTGGGTGGTGGATTAGTGAAGGGAGGAGTAAGGGGAGGGGAAGCCATAGGTGGGTTTAGGTAGAACTCATCACGGTTGTAATAAAAGCGCCGAATGAAAGCGGATTAAGGTGAATGAGGAAGGATGCAACTCGCTATGTCGTAACAGAGTCGCGCGAATAAAATCCATGTTTTGGTATCACTTTGAGGCAATGTGTGATTGTTTACAACCTCACTATATAAAAGAATCATGTAGTGCACTATAAGTGAGCTACTCGTATGAACATATTGGTCAAAGATTGTTGACTATCTGTATAAAAGAAAAGCCGGTGAGGAGAAAGCTAAGTGGCGGGCGGAGCGGGACCGCTAAGGAATCCATTCTTTATTTAGTAAAGAAGGTGTGCAGGCATACTCAAGCGCGCAAAGCCGGCTGGTAATCCTTCTATTCTGAAGCAAACACTATAATTTGTGTGGTCGGTTCGTATGTATGTAACTGGGTGAGTATGTATACATGTATGTCTGTCCGTCCGCAAAATGCTTCACGGGTTAGAATTAGTGGAAGGAAGAACGACCGCTAAGCAAACCGGAACCGATTGGTGCAGATGTATCAATCCAATGTTTTTGGTTAGGATAACAGCCTCCGCTATATAAGACAATCATTCGGTACACTCCGAGCCATTGCATGAGCTGCTGGCGTGGCTGGACGTGTGCTCGTGCGGGGGCAGGGTGGGGTGGAGCTTGCGCAAGGGAAGGAAGCAGAGCCAGGTATGTTATAGGTTATGGCACAAAATTATGTGGGTGACAAGAACAGCTAGCTGCTGATAAGATGCGATAAGGGGAGTTAGAATGGGAAGGGTCACATACTCATCAACAGCGGGAAAACAGAAGCCCACCAATTAGGCGCTTGATTCCAGCAAAATGAATATCAACGGGGAAAGGTAGAGACAGCGACGTGCGAGTGGTGACAGGAAAGTGATAAAGGCTGATAGGGGCTGATAAAAATTTTTGCAGTCTTGTTCAGTCAAATGCTGGAGCCTTTACACCACGAAATTATGGAGTTTTAGTCATAGGTCTGAGGGTTCCATCCCTCAGACCTCCCCAATACTACTGCAGAACAGCGAATACCACTCAATCTTTATTCGTACACCCCAATATGGGGAACAGGCTTGACTAAGAGGTACGGCGTGGCTGCGGCGACGCACGACAGACGGGTGGCCGCATCCGGTCGTGCGGCTGGCGGTGGCAGGCGAAGACCTCGTATGAGTCACACGGCATCTTATATATCCGGCGCGCACGTGGGCGAATCCTGCAATGACGAAGCTTAAGCAAAGTCACTGTTCAGCTTACCATTAAGTTCCCATCTACTAGACAACCCAGAGGCTTACACTAGTGATAGCGACATTGATGACGGGTGACAAGCAATTTTATCAATTGATAAGTAAAGATAAGAGGACATTCTGCTAGCTGTAATCACTACATTGCTAAAAACCCTCTCGAAGGAGCGGGAACTCTTCGCTCTTCAAGCTATCACTTCTCTGATAGCTCTAGAAAGTGAGCTCATCCCACTAGGGGGGTATATACTTCGCCTGAAACAGGAAGTTTGGAAAAATCAAAAACTCAAATATTAGAACACACTTCATGGTACAGTGCTATTTGACTATTTTTTGCTTTTCAACTTTTAATCACTGTATGAACGAGTAATGAAGTGGTTTGTAAGATATTCAACACGCAGCTCGAATATTGGCACCTGCAGTTAGTCATGCAACCTTAGCGGGTGGATTGCATGTTAATGGCAAGTTAATCGCTCATCGTTGGCGTTGTGATGCAGGTAATAAAAACGGAATTCGTTCATTACTGTGCAACTCATATTGATATTGCGCTCATGGCTGACTGTACTTCCTATCTATTTCCTACGTATGGAATGGGCGTTATGGCCGAAACCAGCACGCTTTCCGCAAATCTGAGGAGTGCAAAATTTGCTAGGTCGCTCTGTCTTATATGTTTCGACCACTACCGAGCGAATATGAGCAGCTCAGGCATTTAAGAAATTCCATCCCGTTACTCCGACTTGTAGTATGATAATCTGTCCTTCTATTCCATAAAGCACTAACTTGTGTGTCGGTTTGTACATATGTATAATATGTATGTACCAGTCGGATCGCCCAGCTTTCGCCGGGCGCTCCTCCTTCCGTGACATGGCTCGGCTTCGCCGAACGCAGCGGATTTGCCGCGTGCTAATTTTATGGATCGTTGACCGAGCACACTGTTAAAAGGATTGTTCTGCATCACCCAAGAACTGAAAAGCAACGCAATCGAGCAGCGCCCTCCCGTCAGGACGCAGAAGCAGCAGCAGCGCCCGCCGCGTCACAGGAGGAGGAGCGCCGGCGTCAGCCAGTGATCCGACTGGTGCGTTCATATCCTACACGGGAATATAACAGCCTGTTAGAATAACCGCTGAAGCATCCTACTGCTTCATTCATTCTCACTTCTTAAAGCGTCTTGCTCTGAAATGCACTCCCGCATTCAAGAGAGCGCTTCGAATAGCCTTTACTGAGGTTGTTGGTGGAAGATAATTGTGGTAAGAGTGATTAAGTTGAATTGTTGCTACTCATAACATCTCTGTAAACAAACCCCATGCATTTGGAATAGAGCTAGCTTAGCGGTCGTACATAATGTCGTTACTGATAAGCTTGGGAATGAGTTGTGTTGGAAACCGTTGAGATCGTGATACATGGGTCATATCAATCGCATTGTCGTTGTGAGTGGTGTAGCGAATTTTCCCATGTTAACTTGTCACTTTCAGCTCCTATCACTTGCTATCACCTCCTGTCACCCGCCAATAATGTTCCCGTCCCACACCCTATATCACTTCTCGAAACCTAAGGTACTGCTGCTGTAGCCTGCTTACGGATGTGTTGCCCCTCACCTTCTGAAGCCCCATATCGAATCTTATCAGCTGTTATCACTTTCTGTCACCCGCCAGTAATGTTCCCGTTTCACACCCCATATCACTTCTCGAAACCAAGGTCCCAATGTTGCAGTGACCTGCGTTATGAAATTGGTGATCCTACCATTTTGAAGCCCCTTATCTTATCTCATCAGCTGTTATCACTTTCGATCATCCGCCAATAATGTTTCTCTCCCACCCTCTACATAACTCCTTGGAATCAAGGTCACACTGTCGCTATGAGGTTACTTGGTGACCCTCCTCTTCTGACGCCTCTTATCAGATCTTATCTGCTGATATAACTCCCTGCTATCCATCAATAATGTAGCTGTCCCATACCCAATAACATATTGGGAACCGAAGTCTCACTGCCTTTGGGTCGGGCGCTATGATTCGTTACAGACAGACAGACAGACATATAGCGGATTATATATAGGATGTATGTATGTAATGCTCTCTAAAAAAGCACACCACTAACGGTGGAATCAAGTGCATCACTAAAAGCTATATTTTCTTAGCCATGCTAGAACAGTTTCCCATCCCATCTGACAGTGTCCCTTATCGGTCATGTTAGTAAATATTGGGCATTATTGAACTATTCCTACCCCAAAAAACTCAAAAAATTTTTTCGCTGAAACGTTGCCTATAGATGTGAATTCGATGCGCTGATCACGAATATCACATCCGTTTCATCGCGTCATTTGGCGCCATTATGCGCCAATTTGGCGCCCACCACTTTTTTCACCAAAGTCGATGAAAACTTGCATATGGGGTTAACCGACATCCTGATCATGACTATCGCACAAAAAAGTGGTGGGAGCCAAATTGGCGCATAATGGCGCCAAATGACGCCAGCGCTCGAAACGGATGTGATATTCGTGATCAGCGCATCGAATTACATCTATAGGCAACGTTTCAGCAAAATTTTTTTTGTTTTTTGGGGTAGGAATAGTTTAATAGTGCCGAAATGAATGAAACGTCTTCAGTTACTGAGTCTCTGCTCTTTGATAATTTGGGCCCTTGAAAGTGAATTAGTGGTAGCAGTAGGAATTGTGAAGAATTTACACGTTGACCACGATGGCAGACAATGGTGGCTGACAGCCAGTCTGTCTCGTGGGACGATGGCAGACAATGTGTCTGCCACTAACTAGAAGTTTCGCAGCTGTTTGGAGGTGACATGAATTCCAAAGGTCTTCTCCAGTCAGGCTGCGACTGGAGATGACTTCATATTTTGGTGTACATGAAGGTGATGGGCGAGCGCCAGCTCCTGCTTATAGAGGAACATCTTGGGTATCTTCCGCCCTGGAACTAGTATCCACGTCCTCTGTCTGGG